>JACXGK010012985.1:0-13541 GCA_016801125.1 Novumbra hubbsi | reverse complement strand
CTGTGTTGTCCAGACACTCTGGACAGCTGGTCTCACTGTGTTGTCCAGACACTCTGGACAGCTGGTCTCACTGTGTTGTCCGGACACTATGGACAGCTGGTCCACTGTGTTGTCCGGACACTCTGGACAGCTGGTCTCACTGTGTTGTCCGGACACTCTGGACAGCTGGTCTCACTGTGTTGTCCAGACACTCTGGACAGCTGGTCCACTGTGTTGTCCAGACACTCTGGACAGCTGGTCTCTCTGTGTTGTCCGGACACTCTGGACAGCTGGTCTCACTGTGTTGTCCGGACACTCTGGACGGCTGGTCTCACTGTGTTGTCTGGACATTGTGTGTTCCCAGTTTCTTCCAATAAAACCAAAAAAGTATGAGGTATTCTTTTTTCATGTATCTTATGTTTAAAACACACCAGCACTTTCAAATGCTCTTGAATGGCCGTATAATTCTGAAATAAATACCTTTACCCTTTAACCGCTAGTTACGGTCAACGTTCCAGTCTCTGCCTAGTAGTAGCAGTAGTGCTTTGGTTAAGGCCTTGTTCTGCCTTGCCTACCAGGCAACATCAGCATCTAAAAGGAATTCACTTCTGTAACGACACATTCTCTGATCAATGCGTCGTTACATTGATCAGAGAATGTGTCGAGGCAGATGGCTGAGAGCAGGACTAGTATATAAATAGTATATTTTTTTCGGCAGAGACTGGCCTTTTGTTTGCTCTGTGTAAGAAGCCGTTAGCCCAGTAATTTACCTGGGGCATGTCTCCGTTGACCTCTACGATTTCTCCATACACACAAACACATTGCCATCATGATATGGGCAGTTGGCAAAATATCCCCTTTGGAGTTGGCGAGCGAACTGGGAAATGGCATCCATGCCACCCTCAAAGGATGTGCCGGTTCTGACATTAGACATCCAGATGAGATGTGTCTTTGAAGATGTGATGTAATTAATGGCTGCAAAAATCTGAGCCAGCACTGTGCTCTGTCAAAGTCTATTAAAATAGTACCTGGTTCTCCAAGGCCTACAGGGGCTATGAGCCTCTCTTAGCCCCCATTGGATTGTGGAAAGTTGCCCCGAGAGCAATATGTCCCATAGGAAGACTGGTGCTTATTTTCAGAACAAATGCATCTGAGAAAAGGTGGGTGTTCAGAGGCAAAACTGGCACGTCAACAATCAACAATAACAACAAAAATAATCATAAACTTAAGCCATTTCAAGAATGCAATACTTACACGATTTAATTATTCACGCTCCTCTTGTGTTGGGTTGCACAATAACACACTGAAATCATCTAGTAATCTGGGGGGACGGGTTGAACATTTCTAATTCTCAGATGCACAGACGATCTGCAAACTGTAGAGGTATATGCGTGACCTGTTGGTTGTATAGTTGCTGGCTGTTTCAAAAGCATTGCACCTGTGTGGGAACATATTTTCACCCATTTTTATATACTCAACTCTGCCCAAGATGGAAATTCCTTCCTGAACAGGTGTGGTGCCCTGAAACATTTGGCGGTTCCATATATCAAGTCTAAATTACACAACTAAGGTGTGCTACATGGATAACATTGGTTGCCTCTGCGTTAACATTACGGCACAGGCTTTACTAACCATTAACATAACTTTTGTCATTATCACTAGTAACAGCGCTGTAAACCTCTACATTGTCATTGGTTTGATGCACACAAAAAAAACAGCAAGACCCAACACAAAGGAAAAAACTAAAAGGTCAGCTAACTGTAGCGCCTGTCAAGCGCTAACTTGCCTATCTTACGTAGCTAGCGTCGTCATCGTATTAACGGCTGCCTTTCGGCATGTTTGCATGATATGTGCCAAACACTCTGAGCAGGATCCAAAATCATAAAGACATTTACAACCTTATAGATATCTAAATGTTGAGTTGTAGCTAGTAAGCAAACAACAAGTTGACTTGTCATTTTTCCTAACTAAACCTTTACGAATAGACGTTGTTAGCTCAACAACTCAGCATTTCAAAATGTTACATTGTCTTAGTTCATTTGAGGCAAGCCAAATATCTAGTTTCGTTGGTTGGAACATACAAAGTGTAATCATAAGCCTAGGTACGTTTACAGATGCTAATTCTAGCTAACGATTATCTGAAAAGAGGTCAACTACAGTGAGTCTACCTTGGTACCTAGAACATGCTTTTGCAGTAACATTATGTCACTGTAGATAAAGAGTGAGCAGTGAACAAGGTTCCATTTATCGTTTCTTTCACTCTCCGATCCACAATTTAGATCTCTGACCCATGGTAGTGTCGTTGTTTGATTTGGTCCACATTCCATTGGCTCGCTTGCTAGAATTGAGACCCAATAACGCTGGACAAAAGATTGTGCTGGCAATGTATGGGCAGAACGAATCGTGACAGGTTTGTTGTTGAAGAAATAATTGGTATTACAAAGATGTTTATGTATTTTCCCTTTTAGATTCAAGAACCTGTGGTTCATTGGGACCGAATGTGGCCCATACTCTATCTGGTTCTGCCCATGCTATTAGGACCAGAAGCCGTCAAGCAGGGCTGACTGGAAGAACAGAAACTATTGAAACAGTGACAGGTGTGCGACAGGGCCAGGGGAGTGAGATAGACGGTTGAAACAGGGAAAGGGGTGAGACAGGGCTGGGGGGTGAGACAGGGCAGGGGTTAAGACAGAGACTGTTGAAACAGGGACAGGGGTGAGACAGGGCCAGGGGGGTAAGACAGAGACTGTTGAAACAGGGACAGGGGTGAGACAGGGCCAGGGGGGTAAGACAGAGACTGTTGAAACAGGGACAGGGGTGAGACAGGGCTGGGGGGTAAGACAGAGACTGTTGAAACAGAGACAGGGGTGAGACAGGGCCGGGGGGTAAGACTGTTCAAACTGGTAAGGGGTGAGACAGGGCTGGGGGGTGAGACAGGGTCAGGTGGTGAGACAGGGCAGGGGTTAAGACAGACTGTTGAAACAGGGACAGAGGTGAGACAGGGCCGGCAGGGTAAGACAGAGACTGTTGAAACAGGGCCTGGGGGTAAGACTGTTAAAACAGGAAAGGGGTCGGGGAGGAAACAGCCAATGTCCTATTGGTAATGCCAAAGTCATATCTTTTCACATTCAGTTCCAGTGAATGTGTTGTTAGAAATATCTTAGGTCTGTACACCATATTATTTAATGGCTACCTCGGAATACAAAGTTCCACATCTTGTTTATCCTATGTATCCTGAATATCTGTCCTTTTGGGAGCCCCAGTAATACATGTATTATAAAAACTGTTTCAGTAGTTGGGATTCCCATGGGACCTAATCAGCCAGCATAACTGAGTAACCGGGTAGTGTCTTTTACATTTTGGAAGTTTCTCAAATCGTTACGGCCCATGATATCAGCCAGGGTACAGCTTTCAAAGTTCGACCACTGCAGAGATGCAAAAGGTCCCGCTAGAAAATAATGCTGTCTGAGCATGACATTATCAGTGATTGCCTGCATTTCCATATCCATATCCATTCAGGAGCCACAATATGAAATGTGTCCCAATGGCCAGTAGGGGGAGACAAGGGTCATATGGGTCAGTACTGATGTCAACCTGGAGTATCAATATATTATTATTTCGATAAGAGAGTTTTCTACAAATAAAAGCAACTGGAGAGTTTACCCAATTCTGGCACTTCTGTTTTAATCTAAGGGATTACGACATATCAGCAACAAAAAATAAAATACAGACAAACTATTTCGATTCCATGTTGTCCTTCGTTGGAGTCTGCAGAGCTAGGAGGGATGATTTTGTTAGACACAACTGGATATGAAGCTGAAATGATCTATGAATTTTAAGGCAATTGAGATACATTGTCTAAATATAGAAAAATATCGTCTGCATATAATGAGATGTAGTGATGAGTGGATTTGCGTGAGATTAGTGTAATTGCCTTTGTTTGACAAATTGCCTGGGACAGAGGTTTCGTGGACCGTAAAAAATAGTGAAGCAGAAATGAGATCTTCTTGTCAAGCTACTTCTGGTGATTCTGGAGCAGAGCTGTTATTGGCCAATTTAAGCATGTCTGGGAGATGGCAGGTATTGTTGTACTGGCAACGTCTCACATGATCCTATAGGATTTTAGGTTCCTCGAGAAAGATCTGAGTTTCTGGCCAGGTGGGTTCTTTTATTTAAATTCTTTGTGAGGATTTACAACAACTGGTGTAGACATATTTCCACCACTGTACGCTTTCAAAAACCTCCCAGTTACACGAATATTGTATACAAAATTGCCTATTTAGCATTCTTTACAAACAGATTATTATTAAGACACATAGAGAGTAGAATACATTTAGCAAATTATTATTGCTCAGCTGTGTTACATTTTTATGGGCATAAATATGGAAATCTTGTTAAAGATTTCTGGGGTAATTTGTTCGCATGTGAGACCTATGTGAAGATAAGGAATGTATCTAAATGTGAATTCATTAACCTTATTTGTCAATCATCTCTTGCTTTGTAAAAGAGAGGGAGGGAATGGAGGAGGAAGATTGAGAGGAGGAGGATAGGAGTAATGAGGAGCAGGAGGAGAGATTAAGAAACAGTTACAAGAGAGGCAGAGGGAGAAAGGGAGATGTAGAAAAACAGAGTGAAAGAGGGAGGGAGGAGATATGGAGAACATATGGAGGGAGAAGAGAGGGAAAAAGTATGAGGAACAGCGATGAGGGATAGATTAATAGAGAGAGGGAGAAAAAGGGGAAGAGAGAGGGAGAAAAAGACAAAGAGAGAGGGAGAAAGAGGGGAAGAGAATGAGAGTAGGAGAAGGCACATTGAAGGGAGTGAGAGCAGAAGAAAGAGGAGACACAAAAGGGGAATGAGAGGAGGAGAAAGAGAGGAGACACAATGAGGGGAATGAGAGGAGGAGAAAGCGAGGAGACACACTAAGGGGAATGAGAGGAGAAAGAGAGGAGACACATAGACGGGAATGAGAGGAGGAGACACACTGAGGGGAATGAGAGGAGAAAGAGAGGAGACCCATAGAGGGGAATGAGAGGAGGAGAAAGAGAGGAAACACATAGAGGGGAATGATTGGAGGAGAAAGAGAGGAGACACATAGAGGGGAATGAGAGGAGGAGAAAGAGAGGAAACACATAGAGGGGAATGATTGGAGGAGAAAGAGAGGAAACACATAGAGGGGAATGAAGGGAGGAGAAAGAGAGGAAACACATAGAGGGGATTGAAAGGAGGAGAAAGAGAGGAAACACATAGAGGGGAATAAGATGGGCAACACAGAGACAAGGATGGAGGATGGAGGGAGCCGTGGAAACACAGTAGAGGAAGCAAAAAGCAGAAAGAGAAACGGAGGGAGGCAGGGCTCTTCTGTAACCCTGTGTCGCCGTGACTGCAAAGCACTGATGGGCCTGTGTCAGTGTAGTCACGGCGACACCTTGGTCAGACACACACCATTGCCGTTGTGATTGACATTGTGCCGATGTCACAGCCGTACTGTTAGTCAAAGCAGAACGGGCTCAACTTGTATTAACCATCTAATCAATCCTGTCAGATGCTGTTGTATTTTTCTCTTTATTATGTTTCCAAGCCACTCTGTAATCCAACTCAAACATAAACGTTTGCTCAGTCGAGCATCGCAAGAATATCTTTGACAAAATGCACAACCATTGAATTCCACCCGGAACTTTCCTCCGGTGGCGTCACAGATGCCATGTATTCAGTGTATTCTTTCACTGCTGTCCTCTAGTCCTGTCACACACACAAATACAAACACGCAGGCACCTATTAACGCGCGCGCACACAGAAACACACACAGGTGCCAATTATACCTGTCAGGTTCTATTAGCCGACCCCATTCAGCCCGGCTTGGCGCTGCGCTGGGCCTAATCTATGATGGGCTATAATAACATTGGCATGGGAACGAACAACTGGCATCGCCTGCCCATAAGGCCTCGACCGACCATTCAATTGCAATTATATCCACCATATTAGTAGATTAGCATACAAGCCGACCCACTTGTGGAAGTCAGCCAGAATGAAACACTGCAACACAGGTGTTACCAGGATAACAGCTACCTGCTCCCAGGTGCAACGTGAGACGCCACTCCTACTCGTTAAGGCTGCACATGAAGCCCGAATGGAGACGGGGTCTGTGAGTACGCGAAAAGGTAGTTGACCCGGGGTGATGCTTTCCCAGGATGCAACAATCTGCAAGGTGTGAGAGATGCAGATGGACGCGTTTACCGTCTGACTCATCTTTGATAGGAAACAATGTTGACTAAACTGCATCACCAACCGCAGCATGGTTCTCACTGACCTCCCCATGATCAGGTATCCTCGGCATCAATATAATCATCCTCATTATCAGCATTGTTTTCATCTTATTTTTAATTATCAGCATTATCCACATTGTGGTCCTATCGAACTTCATTATCACCACTGTTTTTAGTTTACTCCTAATTTTTATCATTATCAGCTATGTTGTCATCTTATTTTTCATCATAATTTTCAGCTTTGTTGTCCTCTTACTCTTCTTCATCATCATAATAAGCATCGTTGTCATCTTACTCATTGACACATCATCACTGATAATCACCATCAAGCCATAGTTCGACTTGGGTCCCATGATGACTCCACACCTGTCAGGAATAGAAACGAAGGTCCCACTATCTTCTGTCGTTGATTATGGGTCCTTCAGAATGGGGTCTCTTCCCACACCCACCCATACACAACCCCACACACGCAGATGGAGAGGGTTTGGGAATGTGTGGGGGCACCTGATAAGCAGTCCAAGTGGGCGTACGTGCTTATCGGGCTTCAGGCGTGCGCGGAGGGCTATTTGAGAGGCATCTCTCCTTTGTCCGGAGGTGTGGGACACCATGTTGTTGCCTGGGCCCCTCCACCGCACAGAGACACACTTGATGACATGTCTCTATGTGGCCGTGCAGGGAACAAAGTAGGGTGTTTGTAGCAGACTCATGACACAGGCATTATGATAACCCTGAAAAGACTGAAGTAGTTAGTTGGCATAGCAGGACCACAGTACAGACTACAGAGCCTTCAGCAGTGTGTTCAGTCTTGCATTACAGTCATTCCACACCGGGTTTTGTACCGTTTCTCTGGTAGATTTCCCTCACTTTTACATTGTCAAGGTGGAGATTCTCGATCGACTTTCCAACACAACATTGCTTATTAATTCCAAAATTCCAGGCTTTCGTTTACTGGGTTGTTTCCGTATGAAGATGTAATTTACGGTAATTAAGTAGTCTCAGATTAATTAGCCGAGAATCTATTTTCATTCCCCTAGTAACACCAAAACAATATGTTTGAGATTCCCCCATGTGAAACAGATAATGATGTAATGATAATGTATGAACAAGAGTAATTTACTAGGGGATTGTGGGAGAGAATTCTAAATAACATTGTTTTAAATGGCTTCTCCTCGTTAATATTCATTGCATTTTTATAAAGGTTTTAATTAACAGCCATCCTCTGCTTTAAATAAGTCTGCTTCATAACCCACACTGGCACTCATAGATAGAATTGTGTGTGCGTGTGTTTGTGAAAATAAAGAAACATGCACTCTTTCTCAATCTCTCTCACACACACGCGCCTCAAATCAGTGTGTCTGCTAAAGATACAGTTACACACAAACAAGAACTCACAGCCTCACGTCACTATCAACAATTGTTCCGACAAGATCATGTGAGGTTGAAGGGTTAAAGGTCTACATCTGAAGTCTGCCGTCTAATGTTGGACGTATTTGTAAAACATTTGAGAAAAAAATTCAAGCAGAAAGCATGTAATTGGTAACAATATTCATTATATGTTGTTTATTTATTTGAGAAAAAAGGTATTTTCTTGCATTGAGAACTGATTTACATCTGAATTTGTTTAATGATCCGAACAATGCATTTGTAGGATAGACCAATCGGTGCTGTGGTGGGTAATATGTATGCGTAACTTCAATTTGACCTTCTTTTACGATCCCGTCCTGTAGAGCAGATGGTAAAACAATTACATAGTGCTTTCCTTATTATCCCAATAATGAAATGCCAAAGTAATGGTGTGTTAACTGCAAAAAAAAAGCAGATTTGTTGACTTTCTCTTGATGTGGTCTCAATCAATCAAATGTATTTTCAAAGCCCTTTTTAATATCAGCAGATATCACAAAGCGTTTTTCCGAAACACCCAGCCTGAAACCCCAAGGAGCATGCAACAACAGTGTTGAAGCACAGTGGCTAGAAAATACCCCCTCAAGGGGCTGACATTTAGGAAGAAACCTAAAGAGGAACCAAGCTTGGAGGGGTGACATGTTCTCTTCTAGCTGCGCCAGACATCGTTTCCTCCTAAGTTAAACGGAGCAGGAGACAATAAATATTTAGAGAGCACATTCCGCCCCCATTCCATAGTAGTGGAGCTCTAAGAGAGAAAGCCCTGCCTCCGGCTGTTTGTTTAGAAATTTTAGGTACAATTAGAAGGCCAGCATCTTGCCTTGTGACCAGGGGAATAGAGCCTGGTCAAGAACTTTAATGTATCAGCAAGGTTTACTACCTCAAAATACTATAAATGGCCAGAAATGAGTAAACCAGTCCACCAAAATTAATGTAATGATCTGACGATTAGATGTTTAATGTTTATTTCAAAAAATGTATGTTATATTGTTTCCTTGTGAAAAAATATACATTATTATTAATTCAAAACTGTACTTTTTGTGTGTCAAACATCCCCAATTTATTGTTATGAATTGACCATGTATTTGAATGTGTCACAAACTTTGGAACATACTTTGGTTCTTGAGCGCTACTTAAAATGTTTGGTTCCTAAGCACTTATTTACATACTTGGTTCTTGAGCACTAATATGTTTTTTTGTTTTGCAGCAATTTACATTTCTGCTTCTTGAAATCTACTTGAAATTTCTGTTTCTTGAGTGCAACTTTACATTTTGGTTCTTAAAAGCTATTTCACATTTTTTGTCCTTGAGTGCTACTTCACATTTTTGGTTCTTAAGTGCTATTGTACTTTACATTTCCGGGTCTTGAGAGCTACTTTATCACTGACTTAGAAGTATACAAATCATCCTGAGAGTCTCTTTACACATACTTAATTTAATATAACACCCTTTTTAAGTTACATTGGTGCATACAGGTGCACAATTCCGACATCAAAGGGATGCAAAAGACCATACTTTTGTGGAAACACCGCCTCTTCCTAGTTAGTGAATTGCTTTTGGGCCCATGGGACTCCAGCCAAAAGGAGTGCACTCTATAGACAGACATACAGTGTATAGACACGTCTTCACTCCGCTCAATAAAGGCTACAGTGATCAAATATCTCTCACATCCATCACCACAGGGAACCGGTTGGTAGCCACAGGAACTTTTAAAATGATATGTTTTACACCATGTCTGCTACTGAACCCCCCAGACGGGTTATGTTATTGCTAAAGGAACTGAGTAGGATGTAACACACGAAGAGTAATGGACAATGATGTTGATCCCGAGGCTGTCTGCTGTCAGATTTAGGTTCGGAGAGGCCGACATTGCAGAGAAGTCTTAGTCCAATTCACTGTTGGATTGGGGATGAATATAGCAGCAAGTGCAGTTATAGCACTTTGTACTGCAGGACACTAGGATTCTCAGAGAGCCGTTTCTGCTTTGCAGCGGGGGGAATATGTGGTGCTCGACTAGCGCTTGGGATATTCAGGCCCCAGTTTATCTGCAGGCTTCACTTTTATATGCACCATTTCTGAGGATTGACAAAAACACTCCACGTCCAGTTCTGCTCTCAGACCCGTGGGTGTTGTCTGCTCTGGCTTTTAGTTCTCCACTCCACATCAAACCTTCCATTTTCCATTCCGCTTTTCCCTTCCCTAACCCACACCTCCTTTCCTTCTGTACCCCTCTCCTCCTTTCCTTCTCCCTCCCTCCCTCCTCTACCCATTTCCTCCTTTCCTTCTCTACCCTTCTCCTCCGTCCCTTCTCTACCACTCTCCTCCCTCCCTTCTCTACCCTTTTCCTCCTTCCCGTCTCTACCCGTCTCCTCTTACCCTTATCTACCCCTCCCCTCTTTTCCCTTCTGTCTTTTCGTCTACTCTTCTCTGTGCCTTAGTCTTCTCCTCCACTGCTCCCTCCCTTTCCCTCATTTACACCTCACCATTACCCTATACTCAATTTTCCCTTCTTGTTTCTTCCCCTTTACTCCTTACTTTCCTCTTCTCTCCAACTCAGACGAAGCCTTGTTGGATATCTGTTGCAGACACAGGTCAAGTCAAAATCCAATTTAAATAATTTGATTGAAACTGTAAGAAATCTTCCACTCCATTTTCTCCATTTGACCTTTCGGGCATTAACTGTCTCCATTGTCACGGTGACACCGACCCATCCAGCCAGTTTCACGGATCACAGAGTTTGCAGAATAAATAAGAAAGAACGCTGCAAGTGTTCTAACAAATGTAACAGACTGTCCTCGGCATGTCAACGGAGAGGCATGAGCGCAGACGTCTGGCCAGAGCATGCCTCAAACCATCCCAGCGGACTCCTCATTAGGGTCCGTGGATGAAGTGCTAATGTAACGGCGAATCAAGGGACAGGCATTGAGGCGATGGCAATGATCTCTTACAATCTAGTACGGAGCACCCGTGTGGACAGTGGATGTACGTCTGTACTGTGGGAATGTTATCCATGCTGGCTCTGAGACACGGCCGCTAATAGCTTGACAGAGCCAGTGGGAGGCTGGGCGCTTGTGTACCGCCAATGCTGCTATAACTGCAATTATTACGGCTCGACAACACACTGATACTGGGCCTTGGGTTTTGATGCGTAATGCAATGTCATTTTACAGCAACCAGAATGCGTTTTAGGCTGGGTGTTTCTGTAAAAGCACTTTGTGACAACTGCTGATGTAAAAAGGGCTTTATAAATACATTTTATTGATTGATTGATCCCCACCTCAGCGAAACGCCAAATGAAGTCCCGTGAACTAAGTCTTCCTGAATGTCCCCATAGACCTTCACCGGGGTCCAGCACCACCGCCACCTCTGCTCCGTTGGGGGAATAAAAACATCTCCATGGAGATGTTGAGCGGTTGGAAACAGGAAGCCTTTGGCTAGCCATTGTCCCAGCATGCTCTTCCAAAGCCTGCTGTTCATGAAAACAGCGCGGCCCTCTTTAAAGATGCCCGCTCTGAGCTGACGGGCCCTGACACCGGCTGGCTGTTGCCCACTGGCTCCAGGCACTGCCCCCCCCCCTCGACTTGAGCCAAGATGGCTGACGTTTGAATGGGCTGCGGAGGCCTGAATGAAAGAGGCCGTGGCATCGCTCAACTGGAAACTGGGGCCGGTCCATTCTCCTACTGGGGGAACAGTGGGATGGGATCAATGGGGCTAGCCAAGATCCCAGGTGACGGCCGGCTAGCACAATGCCCCAGCGGTGAGCCCATAAAAGAGGACGGGTTGTTTTGTTGTCACGGCCTACCCCGGGACATGAATGTAATTAGACTTCAGTTGAAAGGTCAGAGCGGGGCTTCCAAGTGACATTGGGAGCTGCCGGGCCAGACTCTACTGTACGGGAGGAGATTGATGAATAACACCCCCCCCCCCCTACACACACACACACTCCCTCCACTCAGAGGTACACAGGGGTTGTATCCCAGCCAAGTGAATAACTTCTCAAATAATACAAATAACAAATTGTTATCGGAACTAGTTCCTTGCCCTCCACCCAAAAATAAAAGACATTGACGAAAAAGATAAACCACAGAATAACAGTTTTCCTCTTGCATCATAGCAGGTTTCCAGTAGCATTTGTGTACAGCCGAAATCCCCTGTTAACTCGGCTATGACAGGATATAAAATTACCATTGTTTCCGATCCCAGCTGATCCTTTGTCGAAGCCCCTTCTGCCTCTCGGACTGCGATGCCAAAGAGAGACCATGTTCCCCTCATCCACAATGCAGAGGATTAGCCCTGTCGGCCCATTCCACCCTGTGGAGGGGAAGAGAATAATGAAATGGGCTTGAGCTGAGCCGTACTAGGTCCGCCACTCACGGACGCAGTCTTCTACTCCAAGGGGGGAATAGATGTCCCTTTGGCTTTGATTCATATCGCTTATACAAGGTTTAATGTGACGTTGTTGCGGGCGAAAGAATAAGAGAGGGGAAAAGCCACATTTGACGGTCGGCTTTCCATTGACCGGTACCATTTGGATTCTGTCGCCAACAGTCTGACCTCGGTAAGCAGTTGTGAATTCTCTTAAGCCTCATTGAATGGCGCTGGCTCCTGAAGCGGTGAGTTTCCTACCCGTTACTTTCTCCGCGGCTATATTGAATTATGTCGCTGTCAGGTCTCTAAGCTCCATGCATTTCCTCCCTCTCTGCAGCGGACTAGGTCCGGTATCAAATTCTTCACATGCTGGCATTTGGCGCATCACTTTGGCCCCTCAGATCTTTATCCCAGTATCCCGTGGACAATGTTGTATTATGTTGGGGGTCAAGCGTTGGAGTATTTCTCCCCAGATAGAACATGCAGAGATCTGCGGGGGAAAGCCCTGTGCGCTTAATCAATCAAGTGTTTAAATCTGTCAGGGGGAAAATTGTCTCATTGTACCATCCTGTCTGAAAGAGTGTTGCGTTCCACATTTCAGGCACTAATGTGACTCATTTTTCTTCATCTCCACTTTGCCTATTTAAAAAACAATTTGGTCTTCATTGCAATGCGTTTAATTACGGCAAAGGCCAATTAGCCTCTTCAAAATGTGTACGTATTCCTGCCTTTCCACCACGGAGATATTGGATTTGGAGACACACAGTCGATTAAGTGGCCCAGAGAAGCCTCGAATCGTGGTTGACAGTGGCGGCGATCGAGTCCCCGGTTCGGGCACGCTCCACGGACCATTGTCGGAGTCATCAACACGATAAGAGCAGGGAACATGGGCCTGATCGCACCAATTTCACAAAAGAGGCAATTAGGAGTATAGGTTGAATGGAGATCAGGCTCTGTCTTCACCGTGCCAGGAAGGAGAGAGAGAATGACGAGTAGGAGGCACCGGGCGGTTTCTGTTCCGCCACTCACATTATCGAGGGCGTCACATCGATTCCTTTTGCCGCCAAGCCTTCGAGATCTGTAGCGAAGATGGATGGGGGCAGGGAGCCTCTTACATTGATACAGATTAACTGAGCAGACCTCCCCAATGCCACCCAAATGCCCTACAAGGATACTCTGATGGGCATCTCAGAAGGAGCAGGCTGCCAACGCAGTGATTGCCTACAGGGAAAAGAGAAAAGAACTAGAAGCCAGACAGGCTCCTTTTGGGTTTTGGATTCAGTGGACCGCCTCTCTGAAGTGCCTGGTAGAACTGTGCAAATCAAAGCTTCTGTCACGGTGTTGTTGTGCGGCGGAACCAAAAGCGGACATTTTTCAAAAGGAAAGGTGATTTTAATCCCAAAGACAAAACAAATACCAACTACACGAAACTGTACACGTAAAATGAAAGGACTAACTAACATAAAAACGATATACAGAAAACATGTAGAGCATTCGCTGGAAAACAGAATTAAACAGAGACAAACC
>JACXGK010012984.1:0-13492 GCA_016801125.1 Novumbra hubbsi | reverse complement strand
CATGTCTGTTTTATCGTCTTGTGGGCTGGTGGTGGATGCAGGTTGACAGCATGTCTGTTTAATCGTCTTGTGGGCTGGTGGTGGATGAAGGTTGACCATTTTGCTGTTTAATAGTCTTATGGCCTGAAGTTGGTTGCCCCGGGACCCTCTGTAAAGCAACCTAATGTTGCCATTAACTCCAAAACTTTAGTACCATTCAAATATGCAACTGACAGAAGTAACATTACTAAGAATGTGCATTGTTCACCATCAACAAGAAGATGCATTACATTAGGAGTTGTCAAAGTAGCTGGAGTTAGTGTACATACTTAGGCCCAAGACAAAAATCCACTTTCTTGATTTCACGCTATGATGTCAATAGTGGGGCTGAAAGACTACTTAGACAATGAGACAAACTTTTTGACTATGGCTAACTAATGTATGCTAACTGAACAAATACAATGTATGCCTAGGTAAGGCTTTGCAAGGGCTGTATGATAAGTTAAAAACATCAGCAGAAAGAAACACACGTTTTGTCTTTTTGTACAGATGACAAAGACCATAAAATTATAAAAACGTTACTCGTTACTGAGGACACATAGAGAAGACGCTCTGCTTCCATTTCCTGCCCTAGGGTTAACCCCACCATAGCTCTGTTCTCATTGGTCAATACTTGATTTCTGTCTTGTCTTTGATAGGTTGGTAAATCAATTCTTGGTGCGGACAACAAATTGATTGGCTTTCGCCGATGTCCTTGACTCATTGTTGTCAGGGAGAGCTACACCGGGACAGGCCCCTGGCTCTTTCTGCCTTTCCACCCTCTCCAACCCCCTCGTTTTGTTTGTATTCTAGGGCTCCACCTGTGACGTCAGAGTAAAGAACGGCCACGTGTACGAGGGCATCTTCAAGACGCTCGGCTCCCGGGTAAGAAATAGAGCCTCAGAAGTCCAAATCACAGTGAAATATCTCACTAGGATTAATTGCGTGTCAAAAGTGAGTTTAGTAGAGGTCTTTGCTTTTGTTGATCCCGGAGAGCAGTTTGGTAATCCGATGCACCTCACCTGGAACCAACTCAACACACATCAGCTTACGTCACCTCTAACGGTCTGTGAAGGGTGTCAGGGTGTGTGAGCGGATACAAAATACTATGAAAGTAATCTGATATCCAATCCATATTTGGCTTGATGTTTCTTCAATGTGGTTTAGATGTTTACGACATTATTTACATGTGATTTATTTTGGACTGTAATTATAGGCAATATTAGTCATCGCTTTTCACCTGCCTATGTTGTGATTTTGATATTGTGCCCTTATTAATTTATACCCTATATTTGTTGCCAAATGGGAACATTGTTTTGGCTTTGCTGTACAATTGTTGTAATTATTTTAGGTTTGTAAAAACTTCTGTTTATGTGATACATGCACTAAATTGAACAGGAAATGATGTTGCGTCTTATTCCCTTTGATGTAGTAGTACTTTAATAAAGTCGTTTTAACGGTTTAAACCGAGTGGGTAGAAGAAAGGAGAGGGCAGATCTGTTTTGAGTAAAGCCTAATGCTCTTCTCACAAACCTTCAACTAATCTTCAGCTTCGGGGACAAATCCCATGTGTAGCACCTTTTAATAGAAGATCAAGCCTTGGTCTGAGGTGAGGAACCATCAAACGTCTCGTTATGTTCTGATGTCCGCAGTGCGAGCTGGCGGTGGATGCGGTCCACAAACGTGCCGAGGGCCACGCCACCGTCCCGCCTCGGAAGGAGGACATCACTGATATCATGGTGTTCAGCCCCTCGGACGTTGTCACCATGATGTGCCGGGACGTTGACCTCAGCTTTGCAACGCGGGGTATGAGAAAGGGCCTTATCTTTGTTTTCTTTTAAGGCTTCACTCCTAAGGAATAGGTTATGTTCCTTCAGTCTTAATAGAGCACCCAAGGTCAAATTATCAAGTTTCCCCCCAAACTCTTTCAATGGGATAAAACAGGTTGTATCTCGTTTGTCGTCTAATACTTTAGCTCAGGAGTTCCCAATCCTTTTAGATACCTATATACTACGGGTCTCACCTGTATACTACGGGTCCTTTTAGATACCTATATACTACGGGTCTCACCTGTATACTACGGGTCTCACCTGTATACTACGGGTCTCACCTGTATACTACGGGTCCTTTTAGATACCTATATACTACGGGTCTCACCTGTATACTACGGGTCTCACCTGTATACTACGGGTCTCACCTGTATACTACGGGTCCTTTTAGATACCTATATACTACGGGTCTCACCTGTATACAACGGGTGCACAAGCTAAAACGAAACGCAACACAGTACAAGTCAGCCAATGGCTGTGCTTGGGCACTCGGCTTCTCGTCTTGCCTGCCTTTCTCCTCCGTGGCCGGTTGGGTAACGTTTCCTGCCCTCTGTGTGCAGACACTTTCACGGACACGGCCATCAGCGCCACCCGAGTCAACGGAGAGCACAAGGAGAAGGTTCTGCAGCGGTGGGAAGGAGGGGACAGCAACGGGGAGGCCTTTGACCTGGAGAAGGATGCTGTGAGTTACACGCACACACGGTCACATTTATATGTGCTGTGAGTTACACACACACGGTCACATTTATATATGCTGTGAGTTACACACACACACACACACCTGGTCACATTTATATATGCTGTGAGTTACACACACAAACATACGGTCACATTTATATATGCTGTGAGTTACACACACACACACACGGTCACATTTATATATGCTGTGAGTTACACACGGTCACATTTATATATGCTGTGAGTTACACACACACACACACACACCTGGTCACATTTATATATGCTGTGAGTTACACACACACACACACACACGGTCACATTTATATATGCTGTGAGTTACACACACACGGTCACATTTATATATGCTGTGAGTTACACACACACACCTGGTCACATTTATATATGCCAGGTGTATGTTTGTGTGTGTAACTCACAGCATATATAAATGTGACCGTGTGTGTGTGTGTGTGTGTGTGTGTGTAACTCACAGCATATATAAATGTGACCTACACACACAAACATACGGTCACATTTATATATGCTGTGAGTTACACACACACACACACGGTCACATTTATATATGCTGTGAGTTACACACACAAACATACGGTCACATTTATATATGCTGTGAGTTACACACACAAACATACGGTCACATTTATATATGCTGTGAGTTACACACACAAACATACGGTCACATTTATATATGCTGTGAGATACACACAACCTTGTGCTCTGTACCGCTGTGCACTTTGACAGCTTTCTCACATGTTCTCTCCCTCGCAGTCCAACGGTTGGGACGCCAACGAGATGTTCCGCTACAACGAGGTGAATTACGGCGTCAAGTCAACCTACGACTCCAGCTTGTCCATGTACACGTGAGTCCCCCTCATACTGGCATCTAGCGACTCTCAATCAATAATTTTTCTTCATGGCTTTACGTTTTGGCCAAGTCCACTCAACCCTTTACAATGGGTTCAGATTGGTGGACGATAGGGCATTGTCCCCTGTGAATGTGGGCTGTTTATCAACTTCTCTGTCCACATCTGCACCCATTCATCACTATCATCCATCTTTCTTTCTCTCTCTGACATCCCTTGGTTTCTGTCATCCTTCATCCACCCCTCTATCTTCATCTACTCATCCGCTTCTCTGTTACTCTATTCCTCTATCTTTGTCTACTCATCTACCTTTCTGTTACTCTGTTCCTCTATCTTCATCCACTCCTCTTGGTTTCTCCTCCCCCCAGGTTCCCCTTGGAGAAGGGTAGCACGGAGGGCTTCCGGCAGAGGGAGGCCCGCGCCTCCCGTCTGGCCAGTGAGATTGAGTCCAGCCCCCATTACCGGCACCGCGTGTCACTGGAGAACGAGGAGGGCAAGAGTGAGGAGGACAAATACAGTGCAGTGTTGCGGGAGGTTGCTGAGCCGCTGGGGAGGGAGAGTCCCAGAGAGAGGGGACGGGACAGCCCAGGAATCCTCAACAGGTAAACCGACAGTTAGATCTGTCAGGTCTCTAGAAAATGCAAACACTCAATCCCCTGATACTGCTCCCTACAGACACGTTGACATTCACCACAGACACGTTGACATTCCCCTGAAACTGCTCCCTACAGACACGTTGACATTCACCACAGACACGTTGACATTCACCACAGACACGTTGACATTCACCACAGACTCCCGGCACTCTGGCAGCTGTTGATGGTCATGAATTAGAGGCAGGTGCATTTGACATGTTGTCATGGTACCCACTTCACACACTTCCTGTCCGGTCTCTTTCTTGCTCTCTCTCTTCCTGTGTTTTTCCCTCTTCGTCTTTCCCACTTCTTCAGGGAGGGCAAATACATCCCGTTACCCCAGCGCGCGAGGGAGATGGGCGGTGGCGTGCGAGGCGATCGGGCGGACCGGGGAAGCTCCGGCGGACCCCCGGGCCACAGCCGCGCCAGCCCCGGCTACCGCTCCACCCTGCCCTCCGCCTCCTCTCCCAGACCCTCGGGCACTGGCGGGCCGCAGCCCCCTCCCCCCTCCTCGGAGCGTGTGAGCCCGCCGTCCGGCCGGGGCGGTGGTCACTCCCCTCACCTCCCCACCCAGGGCAGCCCGGTCCCGCCTGTCTCCTACTCCCCTGCGTCCCCCGGGGCTCCCCCCCTGGCCAACCCCGCCCCCTCCTCTGCTAGTCCCCCCGGCCTGCACGGTCCCACCGCAGCCCTTCCTCCGTCGCTGGCGGACACGGGGAGGCCGGTCAATGGAGGTCAGTGAAGTGTGTGGATGTTTTCAGGGTGGTGAGAGTGTCTACAACCAGCGTGTGAAAACGTTTGCAGGCAGTCATTGTTTAGAATACGCATGGAGCCTCAGTGACAGATGAGAGCTTAAAAACATGTTCTGTTCACATATTGTTTATAGAAATGTCTTTGTCTGTTTCCCAGTGTCATCTCGGACCTCCCCTAAAGCCCAGAGGCAGGTCCAGTCCAACAGGCCAATCCGAACCCCCAACGCACACTCCCAGTCTGCAGGTGAACCCCCAAAACACACCCCAGAAGTCAAGCTACTACCGTTTGGCGTCCTGGACCAAAGCCCCATTAGTGCCGCTTGTGCAGGGCTTCTTTTTACATGTTTGTAGCAAATACCAACTAATGCTGAAACGTAACATGACACCAAACCCCAGAGAACATCCAGTTCCCAGTAAAGGCTTACGTTGTGATGTTGTTCATGTGTGTAATGGGGAGAAATGGAATGACATCTCTTCTCTCTCAGCGTCCCGCTCCCCAAAATCAGTGATGCAGGACCCGGTGCCCTACCTGGACACGTCGTCCGTCTTCATGCCTGCCCAGAAAACGTCTGGCCCCGCCCCGCTTTTCCCTATTGATGGTACGAACAGCAACAGCCAGTAACCCTCTAGTGACCCCTCCAGTGACCCCTCCAGTGACCCCTCCAGTGACCCCGCTAGTGAACCTTCCAGTGACCCCTCCAGTGACCCCCCTAGTGAACCCTCCAGTGAACCCTCTAGTGAACCCGCTAGTGACCCCTCCAGTGACCCCCCCTAGTGAACCCGCTAGTGACCCCCCTGGTGAACCCGCTTTGAACCTTCCAGTGACCCCTCCAGTAACCCTCTAGTGAACCCTCTAGTGAACTCGCTAGTGACCCCTCCAGTGACCCCTCCAGTGACCCCCCTAGTGAACCCGCTAGTGAACCTTCCAGTGACCCCTCTAGTGACCCCTCTAGTGACCCCTCCAGTGAACCCGCTAGTGAACCCTCCAGTGACCCCTCCAGTGACCCTCTATTGAACCCGCTAGTGAACCCTCCAGTGAACCCTCCAGTGACCCCCCTAGTGAACCCTCTAGTGAACCCGCTAGTGACCCCTCCAGTGACCCCCCTAGTGAACCCGCTAGTGACCCCTCCAGTGAACCCTCCAGTGACCCCCCTGGTGAACCCGCTTTTGAACCTTCCAGTGACCCCTCCAGTAACCCTCTAGTGAACCCTCTAGTGAACCCTCTAGTGAACCCTCCAGTGACCCTCTAGTGAACCCGCTAGCGAACCCGCTAGTGAACCCTCCAGTGACCCCTCCAGTGACCCCTCCAGTGACCCCTCTAGTGAACCCTCTAGTGAACCCTCTAGTGAACCCTCTAGTGAACCCTCTAGTGAACCCGCTAGTGAACCCGCTAGTGAACCCGCTAGTGAACCCGCTAGTGAACCCTCCAGTGAACCCTCTAGTACAACCTAGGCAGTCATTAATGCAAACGATTTGCAACGAAGTCTGTCTGACTACTTCACATGAATTACCCCGATACCTCTGGTCCCCTAGTATGAAGGGACTCATTTGGAAGTGCGTTTCACGCTAACCTACTTTTCTGGCTTCATATTGGAGATGTGAGCTTTTTAATGGTTCTGGGGTTGTTATAGAGCAATTTGAACAAAGAGCCGTCTCTTTCAGGAAAATGGGGCCACACAGCCCTGCTAAAACTACATTGATTGCCCCTCAGTAGTAAATAACTTCAAAGGATGACTGTCTGCACTTCAACCTCAGCCATGGTTTCACTTTAGATGTCCAGTCCTCTTCAAATATCACGGACTGCATTGTGCATTAGGCTGATTGCACAAAGTGAATCCTCCACTTCCTGTCTCTATTTGTTCTGCTCGGTTTAACGTGTCCATTGAAGCTGTTTCAAGCTTATAAAAGGCCACCCACTGTTGTCTAGAAAGGACCACCTGTATGACGACCAGACGGGCATTTTGTGGGAACGTGTTGAAGCGCTTGGCTCTTTCCAACTGCCTAATTGGTCCCCTGTGTCCTCCTATCTGTCCTTCGGTCTCCTACAGTGAACGAGATTCTCAGCTCGGCTGCCAAGGAGCGCTCGGCCGTGAGTCCAGGAGGCCCGGAAGACGGCAGGAGTAAAGGTGTGTGTGAACTTGGACACGGCTTGTGACGTCCTGTCTTTGTGGATGAGAAAAACGGAAAAGGCCTGTGTTAGCAGCGGCCCTTCTAACTTTAAATAAAGAGGGCCCTTATGACTGTCAAATACAGTGCATCCGGAAAGTTTACAGTGCTTTGCTTTTTCCACATTTTGTTATGTTACATATGCATTCCAAAATGGATTTAATTAATTTTTTACTCTTAAAATCAGTTTTGGGATTCGGCTGTAACATCACAAAATGTGGAAAAAGCGAAGCGCTGTGAATACATCCCGGATTCACTGTAGATGTTGCAGTGATTTGTATAGGCAACTGTATCCCCCCTGGATCAGCGGTGTGTGTTTATGTGTTTGTTCTGGGATCCACCATTGCGTGAAGGTTCTCTTCAGATGATAGGTGTCCCCATCCCTCACTAAAAGGAGGTGCATGTCAGGGTGGCTTCTGTCGGTGAAGAGGACAGCCCCTTTTGAAAAACGTTTTTGTGCCTAACAGTTTTCCATTGTTTGAAAGAAGAGTAAAGCTCTACACAAGTTTTTGTAACAAGGTTGACTCTTTTGTACGCCCCTCCTCAGTTCCTTCCATGCAGCAAAGGTCACAAATTGAAGCGCTGCGGAAATTTGGAAAAGAATTCAGGGTAAGACTTCTGTCACCTCTCCTCAGCCACACGGGAATAGAATAATGTTCATAACCACCTCCAGTCTGTGATCTTCTGGGATCATTGGTTCCATCTAGTCTGAGGCTTGTGATATTTAGAGGTCCAGGACCCACTAGGACAGTGTTAACTGTTAAGTCTGAGGCTTGTGATATTTAGAGGTCCAGGACCCACTAGGACAGTGTTAACTGTTAAGTCTGAGGCTTGTGA
Source organism: Novumbra hubbsi (assembly GCA_016801125.1). Taxonomy (NCBI): domain Eukaryota; kingdom Metazoa; phylum Chordata; class Actinopteri; order Esociformes; family Umbridae; genus Novumbra; species Novumbra hubbsi. The sequence goes on along the minus strand of JACXGK010012984.1, from coordinate 5,696 downwards.
TATTTAGAGGTCCGGGACCCACTAGGACAGTGTTAACTGTTAAGTCTGAGGCTTGTGATATTTAGAGGTCCAGGACCCACTAGGACAGTGTTAACTGTTAAGTCTGAGGCTTGTGATATTTAGAGGTCCGGGACCCACTAGGACAGTGTTAAGTCTGAGGCTTGTGATATTTTAAGGTCCAGGACCCACTAGGACTGTGTTAACTGTTATAAGGGGATGGAAATGCGTTCCATCTAATTCTGAATGTGGAAATAGTCAGGACCGACTGGCTGCTCTTAAATGCTCTATATATAAAATGTCTTGGTGATCAGAGATTTGAGTATGAAAACCCTTTTGAAATATTCACTATTCTGTCATTTTTAATAATTAATTCAATTCTATACTCTTTTTAATTATAGAAGAAAATGAAGCTAAATAAACTAAAACTTTAAATGTTTGGTACATTTCCAGGACGACAGGATACTTTTGAGGGCCCTATGTATTTTTAAACTTTGTTTTTGTTTTGGGTTTCGCTTTAAATAAAGTGGTGTTTAATGTGGTTCTCTTCAGCTCCAGCCCAGTGGGAGTTGCTCGGGTACCCCACTAACTTCCTCTGAAGCCGCTACATCTGAACCCACTTCTTCAGACTCCAAGCAGCCCCCAGCCCCCCCCAGTCCCTCCCAACGCCCGTCCTCGGCTTCCCCCTCGGCCGATCCCGCCAAGGAGCCCAGCGCCAGCCCAGCCACCAACAACGCTGGCCCCGTTTCAGACAGGCAATCTCCAGAGCATCCCCAGTCTGCCAGGACCCCAGGAAGTGAGGAGATTGGACAGGAGACAGCAGAGCGAGGGGAGGGAGCAATTGAGTGAGTTTTGGTGGAACTGAAAACGTTTCTTTTTAGGTGGATGTTTGTCATGCTGCGTTCTGAAAACAAAATATTATTTAATAATGACTAACATTCTAATTTCTCTCTCTCAGTCAAATCAAGAAGTCAACTCTGAACCCTAATGCCAAAGAGTTCAACCCCAACAAAATTACGCTTCCGCTGGTAAGCAAACATTTGGAGTAGCACCTTATTGAATAAGAGCAATGGTGGCTATGGATCCTCAAGCTGTCTACATGCCAACTAGCGGTCAGCATAGCAAGTTGTCCTTAAGTTGTCCCCATACGCTTATCTTGGGTAAATGTACACCTCGCCCTAACGTGTGGGATTGCTGTAGGAGTAAGCACTTTACTCTTACAGAAATTGTATTTTAGTTTTTTCCTTATTCATTTGGGAAAGTGCATGTCATTCTGTAGGAGAAAGGAGACTCTGGTCCTAGATCTTTACACAGGAATATAACCCTATAACATAAAAATCTGATTCCTAGACCAATTTTAATAGTCTCTTTAGTAACCAGCTTGTCTAGCTGAACTGGCAATCACCAAATCTTTTCAGTTCTGTGTTGAAACTGAATGTTTAGAACATCTGTGGTCCCTGAGGAGGGTTGGGATGTTGAGCCCTTCCATGTTTGTCTGCAGACGAAGCCCAACCCTTCCCCCACGCCGCCCAGGCCGACCCCTCCGAGTCCGTCCATGCTCCAGCAACACCCCGGCAGCCAGGGCCCCATCTACAACGGCCCCTACCTGTCCTACGTCTCTCAGATCCACTCTGTGCAGGTAACGTGACGGGCCCGTACAGTTGGCGTTGATGCACACAGAAAGAGCCACTTTCCACAGTGTGTAGCCATTTTTCCCTGTAGTCTTCTGTTGTGTACAACTTGATTTTAGATGGTTTTGCATCCTGAAAGTAGTCCAGGGATCAATAGGAACTGTTTTCCATGGTTTAGTTGTCCTTAAACAGTCAGGATGAACTTCAGCTAACTTCAACCACAGCCCTTGAAGCATTCAGACCCCCATCGACCCCTTCTGTAATTTTGTTGTGAAAAAGGTATTGATTACCTATATTGTGTTTACCATCAACCTGCACAATAACCAACCATTACAATGTATTGCATGTTTAACATTTATAAGTAATAAATACGTAATGTCTGGGAATTTACACACATGGTCAAATTTAAAGGTCACTGCAGAGTAGTCTAATGCTTTGTTCTTTTCCATTCTTGGGTGCTTTTATCTGTGTTTTGGGTCCTTACAAGATTAGAGATATTAATATTAACTAAAGAAACTAATTGGTTTAAAATATCACTAATATTATAATATTTTCTAAGGGGTACCAACAAATGTTTCCAGGCCATTTTAGCAATAATTAATATTTTTTCACAGCTCATTTGATTTATGGACTTTTTCGCTTTGTCATTTTGAGGCGCTGTGTGTAGACTGATTAAGAAAGTCTGCACGCAATTAAATGTGGGTCTGAATAATTTCTGTGTGCAACTGTGGGCAAGAAAATGAAGCCCTGTTAATACCAGGCTTTGTGATAATTAAATCTCCGAGACATGATATTGGCAGGATGTGGAGCTGAGTTGCTGTTTCTAATAATGGACATGGGCCAGATGTAGTTCCCGTCTGCTCCACAGTGTGGCTTTTAGCTTTGTGTTCGATCCTTTGTCTCTCTTGTCTTTCTGTTTCTCTCCAGCCTCAGCAGATCTACCAGTACACCATGTCCACCGTCAGCCAGGGGAAATACCCCAGAGCCAAAGGTACGCGCTTTTTGCTCGCCTGTTCTCTCCACCAGTATGCATGAATTGTTTATGCCCCACACGCCGCCGCGGCAGCGAATACCCTGATCGTCTGTTTTCAGGGATGCTGCGTATGCAACCTAGCTTCTCCTGAATACCGGGTGGGGAGATTCCGTTTAGTCATTTGGTTTAAGCCTGATACCTTAATGTACTCGAAGCCTTGTCCCAGAACAATTGACTGAGTCATGCATGCTTTAATTTAGCCTAACAGATGACTGAGTGGTTGAGCTCAAAGTGCTAGCACCCAGGGGGAGGGTCTAAGAGGAAGGGGTTGTGGGAGATGATTGGTGATGATTGCGCAGGAGATACTCCTATTGGATGTTTTGGCAGAAGTGAGGCGGCTGGTAGCTTAGCTGTTAAGTGTCGGGCCAGTAATCAAATGGTTGTTGAATCAAAATGAAAGCTGTGAAAAATCGCCGGTCAGTGCTTGATTAGGTCTGTTAACCCCAATTGCTTCAGAATCACGGTCAATTATGATGATCTCTGTATTGGACCCTATGATCCAATACAGCTTTTTTTTCGCTCTCTAAATTCACACGTGAATACAGTTCTTTGCAGAAGGACTTCTAGTGATGCAGGGTGAGCTTTTTGACAAATGTTTCTATTGAACATATGTCGTTTTAATAAAAAGCCTCCTCGTTCCCTGGGTTGAATTGTCAGGATGTGACTTAACTGTCCCCCGCCAGGATCAGCACAGTTTCAAACACATTTTGATATCCGCTTGTGTGTCATTTAGGTCAGTGTTGGTCTATGTGACTATGAGTGACTTCCCTCCCTGTCAACGTTGTTATGCAGTCATGTTTTGGCCTCCCCCAGGCTCAATGGTGGGGCCCCCCCGCTCTGACCACGCCGGCCCCCAACAGGCCATCCTACAGGCGGCCGGAGCCCCGCTGGTGGCGTCCCCCTACCCCCAGTCCTACCTGCAGTACAGCCCCCAGCAGTACAGCCAGCAGCAGGTCATCCAGGCCATGACGCCCTACCCCGGACAGGTCAGTTTTGGGTGAAGACGTGCTGGGTGGGACTGCCTGTGTAGGTGTGTGTTGGGTGAAGGTGTGGGTGGGACTGCCTGTGTAGGTGTGTGTTGGGTGAAGGTGTGGGTGGGACTGCCTGTGTAGGTGTGTGTTGGGTGAAGGTGTGGGTGGGTGGGTGGCTGTGTGTGTGAGTTAGGGGTGAGTGGGGGGGTGTGATGTCGGGTAAACTGTTGTGATGATGCCTGTACTTTTGTGTACATCTCACCCCCCTTCTCCCTCCCTCAGCCCATGTACTCCATGCTGCAGAACAGCGCCAGGATGTTGGGCCCGGGAGGAGGTCATCCCCAGGCTATGGGCCCTCTGGGGGCCCCTCAGTTCCCCGGCCAGGGTGACGGGCCTCAGGGGCCACAGCAGCCCATCTATGGTAAGTCCTAAACCTCAGGTCGAAAGCAGCGCTGCTGTATTCAGACTGGATCACGGTTTTGTGAATCAGCCTACTCTTGGTCTGCCTGTTGACCCAATGAACAATATATCATCTTGTACCGGGGTACTGTAATATTGTTCATAAACGGCACACAAGGGATCTATTGGCACTATTTGCCACAGCTTGGTTCCTGGTTTCATTGCATTCCTAGTGATTTCGTCAGGTTGCGGAGGTACTGACAAACTGAACTGAGGTGGAGTTAAATGAGCATGCCCTGACACATTGACCCTTCAAACTGAACTGAGGTTGAGTTATATGAGCATGCCCTGACACATTGACCTTTCAAACTGAACTGAGGTTGAGTTATATGAGCATGCCCTGACACATTGACCCTTCAAACTGAACTGAGGTTGAGTTATATGAGCATGCCCTGACACATTGACCTTTCAAACTGAACTGAGGTTGAGTTATATGAGCATGCCCTGACACATTGACCTTTCAAACTGAACTGAGGTTGAGTTATATGAGCATGCCCTGACACATTGACCTTTCAAACTGAACTGAGGTTGAGTTATATGAGCATGCCCTGACACATTGACCCTTCAAACTGAACCTAGGTTGAGTTAAATGAGCATGCCCTGACACATTGACCCTTCAAACTGAACCTTGGTTGAGTTAAATGAGCATGCCCTGACACATTGACCCTTCACCTGGTTAGATGAGTAGTCTGGGGGGGCAGAATGACTTGGCACAGCTACCTATCAGGAAAGTTGGTTGTGATCTGCAACTCTTACAGATTATTTGAGAGTTGTTGCACTTAGGAAAGGCTGTACATTAAGTTTTGTACAATAGATTTTGGGGAAGCTAGAAAATGAGGTTAAAAAGTAATTGCTGAGAAGGGAAATGGAGGTTGAGGGTAACCAACCCAGTCATTTGTAATCCTAACTACTGAAATGTTGTTTCAAAAGTAATTTCAGGCAGGAAAGGTCTGACGTCCCAGTGGATCTCCAGGCTTTTACTTGCAGAAAGGGTCTTAAGCCCAACACGCCTCCAGACAGTATTGTTCATCTCTCTCACCCTCTCCAGCTCCCCAGTCTTTCGCTCATCATCAGGGTGCTGTGCACCCCCCCCAGCCCTCCAGCACCCCTACGGGAAGTCCCCCCCCCCCCCAGCAGCACGCCCCCAGCCCTGGACAGGTGAGGCCTTCTCTGGATTCTCTCAAGGTTGCTCCGAGTTCGAGTTGTGTTTAGTTGTTTTGTTTCTCCGGACGTCCTGTCTTCTGTAATGTACTGTTCCACTGTCCCCAGAATGCCCCGTCGGGCCCCCAGTCTCTGTATCACCCGGGGCCCCTCTCGGCCCCCACCCCGCCCAACATGCCCCCCGGACACACCTCGCCGCAGGGATCCTACTCCCTGCAGGGCTTCAGTCTCCACAGCCACCAGGGCATCCAGCACACGTACCCCGGCCTGGGGCCCTTAACACAGGTACTGACATCCAGCACACGTACCCCGGCCTGGGGCCCTTAACACAGGTACTGACATCCAGCACACGTACCCCGGCCTGGGGCCCTTAACACAGGTACTGACATCCAGCACACGTACCCCGGCCTGGGGCCCTTAACACAGGTACTGACATCCAGCACA
>JACXGK010012983.1:0-13586 GCA_016801125.1 Novumbra hubbsi | reverse complement strand
TCTGTGTGGTCAACATGTATGCAGGTCTCATGCTTCAGCCCTGTCCTAAAAGCCTGTCTCTGTGTGGTCAACATGTATGCAGGTCTCATGCTTCAGCTCCGTCCTAAAAGCCTGTCTCTGTGTGGTCAACATGTATGCAGGTCTCATGCTTCAGCCCTGTCCTAAAAGCCTGTTTCTGTGTGGTCTACATGTATGCAGGTCTCATGCTTCAGCCCTGTCCTAAAAGCCTGTTTCCGTGTGGTCAACATGTATGCAGGTCTCATGCTTCAGCCCTGTCCTAAAAGCCTGTTTCCGTGTGGTCAACATGTATGCAGGTCTCATGCTTCAGCCCTGTCCTAAAAGCCTGTTTCTGTGTGGTCTACATGTATGCAGGTCTCATGCTTCAGCCCTGTCCTAAAAGCCTGTTTCCGTGTGGTCAACATGTATGCAGGTCTCATGCTTCAGCCCTGTCCTAAAAGCCTGTCTCTGTGTGGTCTACATGTATGCAGGTCTCATGCTTCAGCTAAGTGGATTCATCATCCTTCTGCATGCAATGACGGGGTCATTTCAACAACACAAGACTCGCCAAAAGAAACACCACATCTAGTCTAACCCCTCTAATTGTCCAAACTACCACCTGGCCTGTAGGCACACGACAGGAAACACTTTGAAACAAAACACGGAAAGCGTAAAACAAACGCAACCTCTCTCCTAACAGGGACAAAGCGCTGGATACAATCCCTGCTACGAAATATGATCTGTGCTATCGCGGGGGGTGGGGTGGGGTTGGGGGGGAGGGTGGGGGCTTCCAGGTACTTACGACTGACAGGCGAAGGCCATGCCACAGATTGGGAGGCATCGAAAGACACCGTCCCACCGGATCACACTGACCTGCCCCAGCCACCAGCCACTGAGTAGCCCGTGCTTGAACGAGGACAACACCATCTGAGGGAGGGAGGGAGGGGGGAGGGGGGGGGAGAGCAGGGGGAGTTACGGCATGAACCAAAAGAGCCAAGGGGAGGGAACAGGAGGTGTAGCCCCTGCTGAGGGCCTGTGACCATGAGAGACGGGTTGAAGATCGGCGGAACAGGAAGAGATGATTTGGAACGAAATGAAGTGGAAAAGACGCCACACTGATAAAACAGGAGAGGAGGAAGGAAAAAAAAAAGGTATCCTGCCTTAATAAAAACGGGACGATATTGGAAAAGATCCTCTTTGCCCTTCTAGAGAGTTCCAGATGCCCATTAGTCAACTACAACGCAGAACGTCCAGACCGTTTTTATGCCGGTCATTTGGCTCTCAACACATTCCAGCTCCGCAGGACAACAGAGGGAACTGAGACGGGGAGGGAAGGGGAGCTTCAGGAACACCCAACATGAGTGTGGCGCATGATGCAAGGGGGAGGGTTAAGGGACACCCCAATGCCTCCAGAACCAGAGGCACAAACAACCTGAAGACAAACCCAAACAAACAGAAATGCGTGGATTGGACCATTGTGAGAGAGAGAGGAGAGCATTAGCTGCAATGGGTGGTAGGATTTCATCCCCTGAGCATCGTAGCGGATCCCCCTGCCCAGAGTTCGTTGGCACGGTTACTTACGGGTGACAGCAGAAGGTGGTGGCGATAATGGGGAGACACTGAATGACGCCCCTGACCCGCCACAGGTGAACACGCTGGAACCAGGAGCCTGAGATCAGGCCGTAACGCAGAGAAGACATGACTATCTACAGCAGCCAGCCAGGCAGGCAGCAGACACACAGGACAGGAGAGGGGAGGTAAGAGGGGGAGAGAATCCGAGTGGAGGAGGTGGAAAGGAAAAGGAGAACGGGAGTCGGGAGAGGAGGGCGGGTCAATAGAGGAGGACGAGTCAATAGAAGAGAGGTCAGGAGAAATTAAGGGGCGAGGAGAATAGGAGGGGTCAGGGGAAAAGGAAGAGTCAGGAGAAGAGGAGAAAGAAGAGAAGGGAGGTACAAGGTTAGAGGGTTAATGGTGGAGACCAGATGGGTTGGTGGTGAGGGCCAGGACAGGGTCTGGTTCAAACCCCAGACACCACAGTGCTCCATCACGGACATGTTCAGTGGAGACATCGGGGCTATACTTCGGGACGTTATGCGAAGCGCAGGCAGTACAAAGAGGCTGTTCTAGATTTCAGCGGCAGTGATCAAAGCTAACTGTTTAAGCAGCGCAAACACTATAGAAATACATCGAATTATCAACACTCCAGATGGCACAAAATTCACCATAGTTATGATAGATTTTATAAGTCCCACCAAAAGTGAATGGTAATATAGGTTTGCTCAAAAGGAACTCCCTCTGCTGGTGATTTGATGAAAGTCAAACATTGATGACCTATAATGTACAGAATGAATACAATCTGTAATATAAAAAATATGCCACAACAGAGACACGTGAAATTCAACATATTTGCAGAGCATATCGTTCCTAACACAAGCAACATATAAAAAAATATATTCATTAACTATTTATGAGGGGGGAAAAAAACGATATCCGAATTGATGCGTAATTGGCTGTTGGCTGCTTCCAGCCTCTGGAAACACTCAACAGGTCAGGTGCACCTGCAGGAGGTCTGCGTCATCTACAGTTCAAGGACCAGCAGCTTCTACAGCAGGCATGTGTAGCTCATCCTATTGCCAATTTCATCAGAACGTTCTTCAAAATTATTTTTAGTAAATAACTAATAAAAATGGCCCGCAGACAAGTTTCAATGTAAGAATTACTAGAACAATCTGAGATCGCGCAAGAAAAGTCTGCAAGCCTCTGCTGGTGTAAAACATCCTTACCAGTCTGTTGGCAAAAGCTTTTCCACACCGGAATGGGGCACCTGGCTTGCTTGCATGTACCCTATTCCAGCGTGTGAGTGTGCGTGCGTGCGTGCGGTCTCACCGTGAACATGAACAAAGTGTAGAACATGAGGGCCATGGCAGAGAAGGACTGGATGGAGGACATCATGTTCCTCTGCAGACTGAGAGGAAGCACGATCAACAGAGACACCCCGATCAGCAGGAGCACCCGGAAGCTGAATGACACCTGGGGGAGGGCGGGACAGGAGACTGGTCAGGCCAATCGCGTCAAACGCACAGTCAGGAGTGAGGGCAGCCTGATCCGTGAGGAATGGACGCTGCATTGCAAGTGTTGTATTTTACGGGTCTGTGTGTCGTTGTGGCAAAGCCACGCCCACGGTGAGAACGGTGAAAGTGTATTACAGTCGATATCCGTCCACCCCATATGAAGTTACTACTCTTTCTGTATGCCGGTGACCTAATGCGATTCAGGCAAACTCCACGGATAGTAGTCCCCAAAGAAGGATTAGACAGCTAGACAGGTTGTTTTTTAACATCTGATCAATCAGTCACAGAATCTGACATTATCAATGTCAAAACCGCTGTTACGACACTACAGCTGTTATGATTGGTACATTTCAATACTAAATGGATCCTTGCAAGCACAACAGCTCGTCCCTGACCTATCACTATTCTATGATATGGAAATCTCATTCATGCAAAACATGTTGTATTTTGGATAATGGACAAAGTCAGAACATTTTTTTTGCAAAAATAGAAATGCAGGAAATAGGTTAAAAAATACATAATAGATGTGCAGGCTAAAAAAAAATCCAGAAATGAATGGGCCAAGGTGAATGGCTGACCCCACCCAACAGGTCCCCTCGGACCCAGAAGATGGTGACTTATGAGAGTGAACAGGTGTGTCCAAACTCTTGACTGGTACAGTATACGTCAACACAGCATTAGACGCAATGAAATTCCTCAAACTGCTTCTTAATGTAAAACATATGGCTTCTACCTGTAGGCCCAACAGTTGGGCGAAGAAGTTAGAGCCCAGGTCAGCGATGACCACATAGAAGGCGATACAGGTCCCCAACATCAGACCTATCATACTGCAGACACAGCCAGGGAGAGATGAATAAGAGAACAAGCATTCAGACATGTAATCGAGGTGTTAAAGACACAAGACCTACTGTACAACACAACAAGCCAGTCTCTAAATGGACAGGACACATACCTGGTCTCCACCAGGGCTTTTCCTGGTTTGCCGTAGGCATGGAAAGCAAGGCCGGCGTAGGTCCTGCGTTTGGTGCTACTGGCCGTGTGGACCAGAAACATACACGACTGGTGGGTCATCCAAGAACAGAAGAAAAGCAACAGGGTTCCCAGAACTATCCCACACTAGATAGAGAGAGAAGGAGAACACGAGATTATACGATATTCCAGAATACTCCCAAAATAAGACCAATCTTTAATACACATTTAATACTGGCAGAGAAACTCAATAGTGATGTTTTGAATAAGCATCAAGGCACAACAGCAGGTGGTATACGTACCTGGATACAACCACTCATTGCTGTATTAAAACTGCAATGAGAGCAGTAAATAGTGATAGTCATACCCGTGGTATGGGTTTGGCTATCAGGCAGTGACCAACCAGGATTCAAACCATACCAAAAGAGTGTTCAGGTTTCAAACCACACCGTTTAAAATATTCAATAGAGCAAGGTGAACACGTCGTGGGCGGCCACACTAGGGACGTGTAATCATACAGCGATCCAACATTTTTCCGTTTCTAGTTTCAGCATTTCTGTAAGTGATTCAACGAATACAGACAGTAGCAAACCTGAATAAATAAAAACGTAACATATGGTCCCGCACTACCAAATGTCACTTCTTTATAAGTGGTCACAAACAGACATATCTACAAATATAATGTATTATAACAATAAGCAAAGCATGCTAAAGGATTAAACGGTTAAACGACGTAAAATTGGGATAACCGTACCTGTTTGAAACAGAAAGGCATGGTCAGCACGCTTACTCCAACGATGCTGTTGACCACGTTCATTATTAAACCCCAATTTGAAGCAGCCGTCATTATGAAAGGATGTCTTCGCCCTTAAAGCTTTTTAAAACACTTCGTCTACAATGAAAAATGAAAACGGTAAATAACGGGTAGTGGTGGTTGTTATTTGATCCAGCGATTATGACAGTAGTTCAAGACAATTCTACTTTGCTTTTTCTTAAGCGTGTCCGTCAAGTTCGTGACGTGGCGATCGTGGGGGGAACAGTTAAGAAAGAAAACATAACTTTAACTGTCGATTACGGAAAGTAGACATGCAGCGCAATTTCAATATAATACGTGAATCTACATGTTTAAAGTCAGACAGACAAATACAATGAACTCAGCTTTAAGTTATGTTGTTGCAAAAACCATAGTAAACACACACCTATTGCTATGTTGTTAGCTTCCTAGTTCGATTTCCTCGTTTTTGAAACTTAGCTAGTGACTATGTTGTTGACATCTGTATATATTCTACAGTACTCTGGTCCAGGGTTAGGGAAGTGCCGTAATCCATTTAAGTAGCATCATCACATATCGCATAAATATTATATTTCGTTATTATCTAGATAATCATATGAAACACGATTACGGACGCAACAAAAATAACTATTATCAGAACGTGTAACCAGGAAGTATGGATCTTGCTCAACAAGTCAACTCATGAGTCTTACAAAGACAACAATCCTGCTGGTGATGCGGCTAGAATGCTTGGGCGCCCTCTAGTGGTGAGGCGTGTTGCTCTTTTTCAAGTGGGACGGTAATGTTTAGAACAATTAAACAAATGCACGCATCCGCCAATATTTGAATAACAAATATACATTTTTTCGATGACGCATTTTCCATTTTGCGTTTACAGTTTGAGAAAATATTAATGTATTTATATATTTGTTAATAGTGAAGACATTTGTTATGAATACATCTTTACTACGTGGATCGTTATTGTCAACGTGCTGAATTATATTGAATACAGTAATTTGCTATCAATACAACAAAAAACACCAGAAACCCGAAAAATGCAATCCCATATGTTTAGCTAAATGTTTTTTCTAATTGGTTCCATAGATGCATTCTGAGGTCAATTTTTGTGTTATTCTTTCAAATGTTATGGTTAGAAGGTAAACTGATGCTAGACCTGTGATTAGGGTAACTTCCACCCTGAGCCCTATCTCTCTGGAGGTTGCCTACTGCCTTGTCAGACCAGGGAGGTAGAGGGGGATGACCAGACCACTTTACTCCAGCGAGGGCTCTGGTCTCTGGGGAAGGGGGATTTGATGCAAGGGCTCAGATGGAGCTTTGGGAGGGGGGGAAGGGGCAAGAGAAGGGAAGAGCGGGTGTGTGAGTGGGTGGCTGAGCTTTTACATGTGCGTGGTTGTGTGTGTGTGTTTGCGTGTGTGTGTGTCATGGAGGTAAGGGAGGTAGGGGAGGTTAAGACAGGAAAAGCCTGGTCATTGTGCTCCAGTGACCCCTCAAAATCAATGTGACAGACTGGTTGATTGGCTGGAGGGTCCTGTCTGTCCACACCTAATCCCTCAAGGTAGGCCTACAGCCTTGGTTTGGATAAGACAGTCTGTGGGTGTGTATGGTGTGTGTCTGTGACTGTGTGCTTGTTGGCAGGATGCAAGAGATATGTGCAATCAGGTATGGAGGGCAGTTGCCCTGGCAAGACTGGGGGGGGGGCAGAACCAGGTACATAGATAGTAGCTGTAGCTATTTTGGGGAGGGCACATTTTAGGGCAGATTTAGGAGGATAACCTAATCGGGATGAAATTAGACACATGCATCTGGATTTGACCCCCTGACCTCCCGGGGTGACAGCAGGTCACAGTGGGGTCGCGGGGCACAAAGCAGAGCGCTGACCCCCGAGAGGTCAAGCATGCGACTGAAAGGAGGCCTTTGTGAGTCCAGGCATGCATACGATTTCCCATGAGCACCGGGGCCTTGAGGTCCTCAGTCTGGCCAGGAAACCAGCATACAGACAGGAGTGAAGACGAGGTGTGTGTGTGTGTCTGTGTGTTGGGGAGAAAGAGAGAATACCAATTAAGACGAGAGATGTGTCTTCTGTGAATGAACCAAAGTAGTGTATATGTGGTATACACACACACACACTCATAAGGCATGCCTGTCTCTAAGTCTTTAACCTGCATATGCCTATCAGTGTGTGCGTATTGCTATGAGTCTACATGTGTCTGTGTGTGTGTGTGTGTGTGTGTGAGAGTGAGAAAGAGTGAGGGAGGGAGGGAGAAAACAGAAAGAGAGAGGGAACCCTCTGCTCCAGTAATCACAGTTAATTACAAGGCAGCATTAGCCCTGACCATGAATGGGGTTTTCAACCCGCCTCATACAGAGGGAGAGAGACGGCAGGGCCCGTCGAGCCATGTGAACATTGCCTACCTTTGTCCCTCCGGCCTCTCTACATTCTATTAACCCCCTGTCATTTGACCATCAGTATTACACTGGGCCACAGAGACCCGGCCCCTAACGACCACTCTGTCTGCTAATAGGCTACTAGCCTACATTGAGAAGGAAGGATTGGACAAAAGATGTCTTCTCGAGCTCGGATGATTAGTTCTGCTGTTGTTGTTGTTGTTGTTGATGTTGTCAGACGCGGAGGCCGTGTAAAATGGGACTGAAGCTACGAATGCGTTACACTATATTCAGTCTGAGATAAGTCTGACCTTGTAAATGGTGGGTTGTGTTTGGAGGATTCGGGCAGTGAGCTTGTTTTAAAGAGCTGTTCATTTCTTAAGACCAGCCCATTGTGGTTGTGTCTACACAGTGGCTTTCTACAGGGGGACTGTGAAAGTCCTCAGTTACATTCCTGGAGATGGACGGCTCCGTCTTCCCTCCAACACTGCTCACTTACTAATAGTGTCTCTTTCTTACTGTCACCTATTTTAGCTCCAGACACACACACCCTCTCACTGAAATACCGCCTAAACTAACCATAAATTCAGTGTTTTTAAAAGGCCAGACTCATAAAGAGGAGAAGTGACAGGGCTGTACTGATGCATCTATATGGACCCTCTGTGGCATCTAGATCAGCTGAAACACACACACACACACACACAGGACTCCATACTCCAACATACATGCGATACGTACGCACACACTAATACACACGCACACAGACTGGGACACACACCGATGCACACACACCTACCCACAGACAGTATATTCCCCTCAGGGGACAGTATGGTGCGTGAATGGCGGAGACTGTTACCTGTGTGAGTGAATGGAACAGAGCGTCTGTGTGGATTCATGCTGGGTCTCTTCTGAGGCACAGTGTGGGTGTGTGTGTGTGTGTGTGTGCTGACACTCTAGCCCACCCCTATGATCTACAGCCTGTTTGTGTGTGTATTTACCTATATCGACTGAAATCTCTACCTGAGCCAATGATCTATAGCCTCTTTGGGCGTGGGCGGTTACATGAATGTGTTTGTGTGTGTCCAGTAGTCCTCACAAGTATTGCAACCCTTGGAAAATCATGACTGGTTACCGGTCCTTACTTGTGCAAATAGCTTTTTTAGGCTTTGGATTGAGGTTATTAAATTATAGGCTTTGGGTTGATGTTAGGGTTTTAGAGGTTACTTTTAGGTTTTAGTTAAGGGTTACGATTTCTTTTTGTATGGAAATCAAATGTGATCCAAAAGTCGTCCTCAAAGTTTTGGTGTGTGTTTGTGTGTGTGACATTCAGTGACAGAAACATTTAGTAAGTCACATTTAAACAGAAACATTTAGTAAGTCACGTTTAAACAGAGATATTCAGTAAGTCACGTTTAAACAGAGACATTCAGTAAATCACATTTGAACAGAGAAATTCAGAAATTCTCTTTGGTGAAGTTGAACCGTAGATCTTTAGAGTGACCATTTCCACAGGCTGTTACTCATCGAATAGCTGGTTATAACGCAGTCCCTCTGGCACTGGCAGAAATGAACCCTGTAGTATTTCTCCTTAATTGACACTACTCCCAATACATGGTATCCCTTCATCCCTTTACTTTCCTCCATTCATGACTTCAATATGTGTCCATCAACCCTGTATGATGTCATGTTAGTGAGATGGGCTCCACCCTACATTTTACACAGCAAACACAATGGCCCATCATTCTGAACAGTTAGAGATATAGACATAGCAATCGACATAAAGCCCTTCTCCGAGCCTGTTGAGCTCCTGGATCAGCTCCCGGTTTAGCCCATTGACCATACTAAAGGAATTCATTAAACGCAGGGAGGCTTGTACCTTACCGTTCTGAATGAACTGAAATGGATGACAGCCTAATGGTGTGTAGGCTTTAGGAGTAGACAGAGTGAGATATCTACCAGAGCACAGGTTAAGGTTGGAGTAGCGTATACCTAAAAGGAACCTGTAAAGCTCTTGCCAGTGGATCTTGTGTTGTCTTTGTAGCAAGGGCAATGTAACCAGAGTGTACTGGTCACAATGTTGATTGCTACAGTGATGCTGGTTGACTAAGCGAATGTAATTGTGTTGAATTACATAACATTTATTGAAGAAATTTTTTCAGCAGCAAGCCTTTAGACTATGTCTAGGGGATTGCAGGATTACATTTTTTACAATGATTTAGTTGGATGTGTTGGTGAAGTAGGCCTTGATATCAAACAATATTTCACTTTTAGACTGATGGAGGTGAATATGGGCATTCAGTAAGTGTTGATGTAATTTAACTAGGAGGACGGTTTCTGTTGGCAGGTAGCTACAACGGAGGCCTGCCGGAAGTCATTACATCTATGTTGTAGGATGGAGCACATATTTATTGAATGGTTGGTTGCATGTAGGATAGTGCTGCATGCATTAAGATGGATGAAGGAGTTTTGCAACATCCCAATATACACAGAGAATGGAATAGGACGAATAACCAAACCTTGAGGAACTCCCTCCCTCACTCTCTCTCTCTCTGTCAACCTCTTTTTTTGTCACCCTCTCTCTTCCTACCCCCCCACCCCGTGTCACTCTGCTATGCGAGTGGATGGCCCTAAGACAGCTGGCCTATAAGAAGCAGTGGTTTCTGGGACAAAAACACATTAAGGTTCTCACAAACAGGAAATATCTCTTTAATGCCAGTAAATAGCGTACAGACACGGCCATTCATTACCCCCACTGGACCCTGAACGAGTACCACAGCTTATTGTCCTGTCTCATAACAAATATGTACAGCGGTAGTGGACAACGTTATGTGTCTACACAGGTCATCACGGGGGAGTAACTTCGACACGAGGGAATGTGGAATGCATCATAACAGTTGTGCAGTGAGGTCTGGAAGCTACCTGGCGTTACGTCTGCTGCTCTCTGAATGTGTTCCTGACGTCTGCCCTGCTCTTACGTGATTTGTCTGTGTACTCTGCACTTCACCGCGGTTGGTTCCCTCCTCCTGTTCATACTAAACGCTGCACAGTCCACACAATACACGAACTGTGCATCTCATCCACAGCTCTTTTTCGATGCTGATTTCTAGTCTCACCCTACTTTCTTTTTCTCTCATGGGAATTTGGCCGTGCCATGCGCTCCAGGAGGACCTGATAGATCATGGTTGAGAGAAATCAACTGGGTGAAGGGGGATGTTAGGTCAAAGAGAGGGGAGGGGGGACTGGAGCAGGGAGGGAGATGAGGAGGAGAGAGGGGAGAGCGGTGCGGTGTAAGAACAAAAGACACGGGTTCCCTTTGTCATTCCATTCTCTGCCTCTGTTTTAGAACTAAAGAGAAATGAGGGATCTGTTATTTATTGTAGGCCCACATAATGGTGACTTCTTTAGCACTCTCACTGTCTCCCCTTCTCTGTCTCTGTCTGTCTCTCTCTGTCTCTCTCTGTCTCCCACTGTCTCCCTCTCTCTCCCTTTCTCTGTCTCCCCTGTCTCACTCTCTCTCCCCTTCTCTGTCTCTCTCTGTCTCCCCGGGCTCACTCTGTCTCCCCTGTCTCACTCTCTCCCCCCTTCTATGTCTCCCCTTGCTCACTCTCTCTCCCCTTCTCTGTCTCCCCTATCTCACTCTCTCTATCTCCCCTTCTCCGTCTCTGTCTGTGTCTGAGTGTTTTTGTGCTTCTAATATCAAACCCCACTAATCACCCTCCCTCCAGGAGAAGACCGCCACAGGGGAGACAGATATGTATCCCACTGCAACATGTGGGTGCATTTAAATATGACCTGTCTCTCACCCCCACCCCACCCCCCTAGCTGTGCAAGACGCACGCTCTCCCTAGATCTGAAAGGCCATAGCGGCTATCCAGCCACTGATCAGACTGAACCCCTGAGGCTGTCATAGCGCGGGTGCGCGTGTGTGTGTGTGCATGCTTATGTGTCTTTGTTTTACTCCGCATGTACTCCATGTATACTATGTGTACGATTCACTAAACATGATGGAAAATGTGGTTGCATATGAGTTTTTCTATGCATCTTTATGTAGCCTTATGTAGCCCTGTGCCTCTCTATGTATTCCTTGCTGTTCTCTTTGATAGTAACCTGCTGTATTTAGAGCCCGCTCCCTCTCTCTGATAGTAACCTGCTGTATTTAGAGCCTGCTCCCTCTCTCTGATAGTAACTTGCTGTATTTAGAGCCCAACTCCCTCTCTCTAATAGTAACCTGCTGTATTTAGAGCCCGCTCCCTCTCTCTGATAGTAACCTGCTGTATTTAGAGCCCAACTCCCTCTCTCTGATAGTAACCTGCTGTATTTAGAGCCCAACTCCCTCTCTCTGATAGTAACCTGCTGTATTTAGAGCCCAACTCCCTCTCTCTAATAGTAACCTGCTGTATTTAGAGCCCAACTCCCTCTCTCTGATAGTAACCTGCTGTATTTAGAGCCCAACTCCCTCTCTCTAATAGTAACCTGCTGTATTTAGAGCCCAACTCCCTCTCTCTAATAGTAACCTGCTGTATTTAGAGCCCAACTCCCTCTCTCTAATAGTAACCTGCTGTATTTAGAGCCCAACTCCCTCTCTCTGGTAGTAACCTGCTGTATTTAGAGCCCAACTCCCTCTCTCTGATAGTAACCTGCTGTATTTAGAGCCCAATTCCCTCTCTCTAATAGTAACCAGCTGTATTTAGAGCCCAACTCCCTCTCTCTGATAGTAACCTGCTGTATTTAGAGCCCAACTCCCTCTCTCCAATAGTAACCTGCTGTATTTAGAGCCAAACTCCCTCTCTCTAATAGTTTAAGTGGGGTTCTGAGCTCTCTGCATTCAAAAACAAATAAGCTGCCACATAAAGATCATCCTTCATTTCTCTTCACATCACTCACTGAAAAACGCACACACCTCTGCCCCCATTTGGGGTCAAACAGAGTGGGACCAAAATAGTTTAAAATGTTGTCATTATTTATTATTTGGTTTCATCTGACTGTACAAATCCCTGACAGATGTATGCCTCCTGTTCATACTAGTGTGTGCATGTGTGTTGCTCCATGTGTGTTTGGGCCTGTGGCTGTGTGTGTGCTTTGCATGTGCGTGTGTGCGCGCGTCTGTGTGTATGGGTGAGCATGCCTGTCTTAGAGTGAGTGCACATGTCTATGTTATGACGAATCACATACTGTATATCCTACAGGTGTTATAGTTTACCCATATGACCCTCCTCCTCCACTCCACAAACTAAAGAGAAACAGTCCTGTTATTGTGCAGCTGAATGCCAGATATCCCCCTGTCAACTCACAGACCTCCAAGTAGACTGATCCACTGGCTGGGTTGGTGGAAGATGTGCAGATTCGTCAGCTAGTCAGCCAGAAGGATAGTGATCTGTATTACAGGATGCACCTTTAAGAGTATCCAGTAGAAATGTAGATTCTTCACATTTGTGGAGACTTCTCTGTTTTTCTTTTCCACATCTTAAACGCATTGTTGGGTTTACCAGTAGGGGGTGCTGCAGAGCATCTTTTCAGCATCAGCAAGAGTTCTGAGTGAAGTTCATTCTGATCTAGAGTCAGTTTTGTGCTTTCCCATGAATGCATGGCTAAGATTTAGATTTTGGGGGAGGGTGATCTAGGATCAGTATCAAGGGGCTAACTCCTATGTCAAGCTATTGCATGGTCTTCTGTTTGCCATGGCAACGTTGGATTGTTTGTGCTCCTGACCAAGTCATCTGTTATGTCACCTGACCTCATCCTGAACTCTCTCTGACACACACACACAAACACACACCACAGACTTACATTTTCAAGCAGATGTCATTGCAAACAGAGACACCTAGGGAGGGCTGGGTGTGTAGAACTTTGATGTCATTGAGAAAGGTGTGGGTGTGTTGGTGTGTGTGTGTGTGTGTATTCAACATGGATAATAGGGTAATATCAGTGTAATCACTTAGTGTCCTCCACATTATGTAATTGTGTGTGTGTGTGGGAGAGGGGAAAGTAAGGGGTGGGTGAGGTTCCTGGACATACATAAACAACCATGTGTGTGAGAGGGATTCTCCTCATCCACTTCAATCCATTTCATCTGTAGGTATGGCAGGGGAGAGGGAGAGGGAGGGTGGCATGAGACATGGTTGTCAGCCGGAGCAGGGGGACGGGCTGCGTTGACCCTGTGACACTTCCTTGACACCACCCAACCCCTACCCCCTTCAACATCTGGTTCGGCCATCGTTCCCTCTCTACACTGACGTACACCCTCCCCCCTTCCTCCTCACCTCTATACACTGACGTACACCCTCCCCCCTTCCTCCTTACCTCTCTATACTGACAGACACTCTCCCCCCTTCCCCCTCACCTCTCTACACTGACGAACACCCTTCCTCCTC
>JACXGK010012982.1:0-13547 GCA_016801125.1 Novumbra hubbsi | reverse complement strand
GGGGGGGGGGGGCAGAGAGAAACTGAGAACGGAGATTGAGGGATAGAGACTGGGAGATACGCGGGAGGCGCCACTGAAGGAGACTGGGAGACTGAGAGAGAGAGAGACAGAATGAGGAGGGGGAGGAGGGGGTGCTGGAGGCTTTAGCTGCCTCGGGACTCTCTTGTCACTGATAGGATCAGTCCAGCTGCCATCCCATTGATGAATGGCCTCATACTTCTATTATTGAACGCTTAAACATTTGGACAATAAATCTTTCATTTCTCTGGAAAATAATCCCTCACAAATAAAAAGGCTTGATGCTTTTCCAGTCTTGTCGAGCTGTTGAAGATGTGCAAAGGTTATAGCAGTGTTTTAATGACAAATACATTTGCTGATTTAATTCGTGTCATCACATCACCGCAGGTCTAATCCTAAAAAACTATTTGTGCAGCCTCTTCTATTACCGGAATATTAAATGTGAGGGAAACTATGAACGCAATTTCTCACTTGTCGGTGTTGATTGTGTCGTGGTGACCTCAATCCTATTCTGACAGACAAACCTACCAAAATATTATTAATATGCGTGGTGACTACAATGGACATAACGGTGTAGCTAAATGCTAACCCCCGCCCTGAGGACCGACACCTTTTCACCCGTCAGAAACAGCGAAACGAAGTCACCGTTACTGTGAGTGTCGACCACAAGGTAACTTTTCGTCACGACAGCCAATGCAACCCGGACGTTCTCTATGCCATTTCTCTTGTCTCTCTCAATCTCTGTAGGACAAATGGGCATCTTTCAACTGGTAAATCAATGGGATAAGGGAAGGTCAGCAGGATTTGTAATTACAGCAAAAAGAAAAAAAACTGTTTCCATGGAGATTCAGCCTGGATTTCACCACCACGTATTAAAACTGAGGAGACGGGTTTCATTTGATGTCTACCTCATGTAATGTACCCCCCCCCCCCAGTTAACCGTCACTATGAATTGGGTGTCATGTCAGTGCATATCTGTTATTACCACTATTACAAGTATTTCAAAAATGTGGGAAACTCATTTACGGGAGTGAATTTAATGCAAGTTATTGGTCACCAAGCCAGACAGGTTGTGACCTTAGGTCTCGCATGAGGCACTGGTACTCGGCTTTAGACCTTGTACGGTATTTGTCTTTAGACTCATACCTTTAATTCTACCTGCCATGGTCAGCAACAGTCACACTGTTCCCCACACTAGAACGTATTCATGTGGATGGTGAAACACAGATTTTATCAAGGCTAAACCTACCAGAACTGCTAATATGCATATCTAGCGACAAGACATGTTTGGCCTGTGCCTGAACAACACGGAGGACTCCCTAAAGAGCCAAATGATAAGACTCAGCCTTACTTGATTCCTTTAAGACTAATACTTTGCTTCCCCATTAAGCCACTACATTAGTCCTGTGCCTGAACAACACGGAGGACTCCCTAAAGAGCCAAATGATAAGACTCAGCCTTACTTGATTCCTTTAAGACCAATACTTTGCTTCCCCATTAAGCCACTACATTAGTCCTGTGGCTGGGACACAGTGGATGTTGTACAGCACTGATATATCTTGTCCGGAATAATCAATCCTTTCTTCTGCCCATTCATATCCGTGGAGGAACAAACAGAGTAATGGCATCATTTGTACTGTACTCAATAGTTCAGCGGCGGCTTGTTTGAAAAATAGTCTCCGAACAAAAAATGTTTCTAACATTTATTAGTGGAATTCACCATGGGATTTAACGGGGGTGGGTCCATGGCCTGGTAATCTAAGGAGTGGAAGTGAGTGTGACAGGCTCATTGTGAATGGATGGGCGTGGTGTTTCAAAACAGCTGAACTTCATTTGGGCCAAAGCAAGACGTTACCATGGCGCAGTGTGTCCTTACCAAGGCAGGAACAGAACCCTGTACCCTCGGGGCATCTGGCCCGCCCACGTTCTAAGTGGTTTATGTGTTAACTGTGTGTTCGATACACTCCCTGACACGTGTACACATTATAGTTTAATCTATGGCTCATCTGGATATTAAGTTAGTATCCAGTCTCGGGGCTTCATTAACACCTCTTTCTCCATTGGCAACAGGCATTCACAGTTTTACAGTCGAGGACGAAAAGAAACAGATTTGTTACACTCAAAATGGAGAGCTGTGAGTAATATGTTCCTTGTGTCATTCTCCTCAGTCTCTCAATCTCTCTATCATGCTGGGCCTGGAGAGGGTTTTCATACCACAAAATGACCCAACCTACCTTAGGGTTAAAGCCTCTGGCAGGAGACATGTTATCCACTCCCGTTGTTTACCCGAAGGCATCCTGGTCTGCGTTGTTTTTAATCTAGCAGGAAGTTGGCCCAATGATTCACTTAGCTACGCAGGGTGAACAGTTACGCTGACCCTTCTGCAGTAAGTCCAATTGAGACATCTCCCGATTCCAGTCAAACCCAAACCGGCTGACACATCAAAGTAGCCCAAGACACATTCCTGAATAAAGCCGTGAGACGGATAAAGTCTGCGGTTTAATCCATTTGCCAAGTGAATAAAGGCCATCCGTCATCCAATATCACTCTTAATAGACGATACGGTTTAATGCAATCCAATTGTTCTGAAGAGTTCTTGACATCCCAGAGAGACAGTGGTAGATTCTATATGCTCAGCAAGACAAGAACTGAAGCATTACCTGAATGGCATTGCCTTAATACTGCCTATGCATTCGATCTCAGCTGCCAATGTGTAGTAGCCCGTTTTCAGCAGAACTTTGACTCTCGCTGTGACCCCTGAAAGCCAGTGTTCTTACGCAGACAAAGGCTTAATTTATCAACCTTCATTTATAGCCTGATCAATAAGGCCTGTCCCCAGAAGATGGAAATAATGGTCCCCTTATGTAGTATGTGCTCTCTAGTATATATTTTCACCCCCACATTTCACGCGCTTCCTGTGTATCATTGGAGATTTGGAGATTGTCGCTTTGCATAGTTTTTTATTGAACACACAAGGATAAAAACAGATGTGAATTTGTCAGGAAGTGACGTTCCTCCGTGTTTGTGTGTGTTTTTTATAAACGAAAATACAAACAATTAAGCTGGAGAACAAGAAGGGCACTAGACAATCGTGACAAAACAGAAACAGTTTTTTAGCGTCAAACCGGTGTGCTCTGAGAAATGGTCTTGACCCTGTTCCACAGGCACCAGGGGACAAGCATCCCTTATATCCAGCTACCACTATATTACTTCCTAGTTTCAAATCCCCAGGCTGGAATAGTTCGGCAATTAGTTACACTTGTATGTCAGTGCAAATGAATGCTGTAGTGTCTGGACAGATTTGTAGAACGCACTAACAAACGACAGATGTCTATTTCACACGGACCGCAATGATGAATATCCAAAATGCATTATGTTGTGTTTACTAATAATCAAAGTCAAATCTTCGGCTTGTGGGCAATCATAAACACACCAAGGAGATGGCAGTCATTATCTGTCTCCAAGTTAATGGTCATTAAAGATGGGATTGTGCAGTGGTTTCCCCGAAGATGAGGTTTAAATTCCTTAGTATCATTTTTACAATTGTTTTTATTGTTAGTAGTTTTTTATTTTTTATTCCTCTACGGCAAAAAGGCTTGACGCCTTCTCTCATCGACCCATGACTCTTACAATGCATAATGCATGGAGTCCACAAAGCAAACTGGAAAACACATAGTACATGTGGTTTAGTGACTATGATAATTTAACAGGCTTCCAGACCTACACAGACGGTAGCGCGACAGATACATACATTCTCCACACGCCCTCTGAGCAGATGCACGGACCCCTGTTGGGTTCAATAGCCCACACGGGGGGCTTCTGTTCTCATTTCCGTCTGACCTCGACATCGTCCTCTCTTCTTTCCACCCCCCCCGTCCTCCTCCAGCCTCTTTCTCTCCTCTTCCGGGGGGCTGTGTGACGTCCCGCCCGGGGCTCGGAGCACGGCTGCCCTCATCTCTACTGTAGGGTTCCGCGGCCTGAGGTACTCTCTCCATCTCAACCCACCGACTCTCCCCCTCCTCACGTAATCTCCTAGGTCTTTGTCTCTCTCTCTTGCACGCACACCATCTCTCTCTCTCGCTGTGAGTCACAGCACATTTAGAGGCTGCCAGATAATGTGTGTCTGAACGCGCTGATGACCTATGCAGAAACCTGCTGGATTGCAGAAACTCTCCCAAGCTCCCCGTCTCTGTCAGCATTCTACATAGTGACCAGCGATCACGACACACACACACACACACACACTGTACCGGAGCCAGAATGGCTGAGGCTGTAGTTCTGCCAAAGATAGTCACCTCAAGACGTCATGGCGAACATTAAATATGTATACCGTAAAACCTCTGTTAATTGCAGAGTCTCCCCGAAGAGTTCAGATGTGCTACGGTTGCCGGGTAAAGCATATGATTATGGGAAATAAACTGTCCTCGCAGACGTGAGTCTTCTGGGTATCAACGCACAGATGGCCATGATTTAATATACTGCCAGATACCTTCCGTGTTAGATTATTATTCCTTGCCAAATATAAATGCCTGATGGTACATCTCACTTGTAAGTTAGTTTAACGTGTTCGTATGACTGAGTTTACTGCTCCCGCAGATCAAAAAACAAAACAAGATTTATACTTATGAATGATTTGTGAAAAAACAAAACTTCCATTAGCATTTAAGTGTTTAATCCTCATTAATCAGTCTTTGTAATCTTATTACGGAGGCTATAAAAGAATCACCACGTGTTCATTTGATTCGGCAATCCTCAACATCCATGTCCCATTAGAGACTATGCCTATTTATAACTGATGTAGGATATTGGTTACATAAAGCATGCTATTACAAGTCTAACTTCTGTTTACTACTTAATGTTTAAAAACAAATGAAACTAGAAAAGGTACAATTCCAAGGAAATTGTTAAGTGGGGTTGTTGTCGCAGCAGCTGTGTCCGTTGTCCAGCTGTGTACTGGCAGTAAATTAACACAGATAGTCCCACGGTATTTCTCCCAAATCCAATTAGCTATCTAGCTAAAAAAGACTGAATAGCTGGAAAAGGCAGCAAAATAACTTATGTAGTACAAGCTTAGTCCAGCACACTAACAGCACAATGGAATGCACAAGGCATAGAAGGAGCAGTGAGGATGTCAAACACACAAACTAGAGACCAGGAGGTGTATTATATTACGTTGTAACAAATTACACAGAGATATAAATTAGTTACTGTAAATGTATAATTTATTTTCCATTATGAGCTATTACAATTTATTTAACAATCACTTGGGTATTTTGTTGCCATTGAACACAAATAAATCAAAATATGCAAGTACAACGTTCTGATTACAACACATACACACAACTGTCCTACCACACAGGTGGGGTGATCAGATCCCACACACACACAATGAACAGAATGAAATGTTCCTAAGTACTAGGCCTTCTTAACTGGGTCCAAAGAAACATCAAGATAGTCTTCATAGGCAAGCTCGATATCAAACGCATCAATATAAAAACCTGACCTGTGCATAGGATGAACACTTAAATTTGATTCATGGATTAACTACCTAACAGCAGAAAATAAATAAATAATATTAATAAATAAAATAAGTAGGAAATATTACATTTGTTGTGAACTACAACAATGGTATTTTTAAATCATATGCATAAAAAATCTTTACCACAAGAAGTGATTCATGAAATACAACAATATTATTGACGGAAACAAAACATCTTACTTGGCCACATATTGCCTAGTTCAGAGAGGAACCATGAAAAAGCATCACACTTTACATGTGAGCACTATGCTACCGAAAGTTTCATTGAGTCTTCAGAAGTCTTTTTAGTGCAACTATTGTTTAGTACAAATATTGTTTAGCACAAATATTGTTTAGCACAATTTTATTCATTATTACATTATATGTTGACTCTTGGAAAAGATTGCTAGGCTTCTATCGTGGACCATTCCGGAGATATGAATAGAAATGTAATGGGTACTTTTTGATGCATATTTGCGTCAAACTCACCAAGTGGTCTACTAACAGAGACAAATGAACATAATCTCTGCACAACAACGATGCAATTGAAATTTTGGGGAATTTTATTCTTCAGATAGTTATTCTAATACAGATAGTTATTCTAATACTTTGTTTATTAAGTGGCTCCCCCACTGAAGCGGGTAGTGATGTTTTTGCTTCGTTTTCATGATATTACGAAGTTGAATTACTGCCTTCTACATTAAACAAATAAATCATTTATCAGCTATTCCCTTTTGCTATTCACCTGGGTTTAAAGACATGTTTAAACTCAGGTGTCTTAATTTTTTTTTTTTTTATCATTTGTCGGTTATTCTTACTTAATGAAACAGCTGACAAGTAGCCAGCAGGTTAAGCTCTTTCCGGTGTTAGGTTAGCCTCTGGAAAAGAAAATCCTGAATATTGGCTTCCAAACTGAAATGTATCAGAACATCATAATAACTTTCAAAAAGCTACAGTTTGGTTGCAAAAAAGGCAATTGTTTTACATTGAAGAAACATGGTAAGACTACATATTACGAGAGCAACATTTTTTACAGTCAACAAGCACTTTTTTATATTCAATGCAAAGAGTAACAGAATTCTTTTTTTAATAGAGCTTTGTGACCATGGTGATCCGCATCAATAGATGACAATCATTCCTACGTCAAACAAACCGATTTCTTACTAATCAGATCCCTGAAACAGTTTGAAGGGCTGGTCCAATGAACTGGGTTAATATCATTTTCCTCCAAGTATTAGCTCAAAGGTGGACGATTAAATTGACCTCATAGCTTGGATAAATCCCCCTGCAAAAAAGGGAGAGTGTCTATCTGCCCTTGCCTTTAATTGGCGGTTGACTGGAGGCAGGGAACACTGAAGCGCTGTTTCAGCTCCGCTCCAGGGTTGTTATTTTGTGGAGCCCCATGCTGAGGAGAACAATAACAGAAAGAGTCTCTCTTTCCGGCCTGTTCCCATCTATGTCTCGTCCATAATGCAGACTAATGTGATTTCCGTGTTCAGAACAACCCAACTCAACTTTTTCAGTAAAAATGTCTGTCGTTGACGTCCAGCTGGGAATGTTTTCACCGAGTTTGGTACAACCGCCACAAGGCAAAAATAACCATTGTGGGACAATGAGTTTGTTGCTTTTGGGAATTCTCATGAATAATTTTTTATCTGGTGTGTGCACGCGTGTGTTGGTCTGCGAGCCTAAATTTGCTGTGCTCTAAATCATACATTGGAGTTATTTTTACTTGGGAATGTGAGAGTGTATTAGCACAGGGGAGAGGGCAACTCTGCTGCTTAGATAATTGCTTGGACTACAGAGTGTGGCCAAAAGTCTTCTCATCCACCTCAGTCTTTCATTAAGACTTTCTAAGAGCAAGTGAGTGATGTTTACACACTGTCTGCTGCTCCGAAGGCCCCTTGGGACACATGATTCCCATCCAGTCTCTGTGTCACTCAATTTACACTTATATGGGCCCAGAGAGAGCCAGGCAAATGCTTACAGCGGCTGGTTGTTATGGACTGTGAATCAGGTGGAAAGTAGTAAACCGGATTAGCCTGTGTGTGTGAGTTGTGTGTGTGTTGTGTGGGTGTTGTTACAGCTGCTGTCACTTAATTCTTGAGCTGAAACTGTGGAAAGACAAATGGACTCATCTGCGCCAACCAGCATTCGTCACTGAGCTTCACGACAAAGCAATAATTCCTGCTAATTCCTGTTAGACAGAGCATTGATGCTAATACAATACAAACTGAAGGTGTTCAGACGTGACAGTTGCTTTCACATGTGCACATCAAGGGAAAAAGGCCAGGGCCTCAGTACATTACTTAGCCCTGACTGGGCTTATTGAAAGTTAAAGTCGTACATGCAATTATGTTCTGGGACGTACGGAAAGGCTTAAGTGCCTGGGCCTTTACATTAATGTGAGGCTAATGCCAGCAGCAGGGTTATATAGTATCCGTATTAATAGACATACAGTCATATGAGGCTAATGCCAGCAGCATGGTTATATAGTATCCGTATTAATAGACATACAGTCATATGGTGCTAATGCCAGCAGCATGGTTATATAGTATCCGTATTAATAGACATACAGTCATATGAGCCTAATGCTAGCAGCATGGTTATATAGTATCCATATTAATAGACATACAGTCATATGAGGCTAATGCCAGCAGCATGGTTATATCGTATCCATATTAATAGACATACAGTCATATGAGGCTAATGCCAGCAGCATGGTTATATAGTATCCATATTAATAGACATACAGTCATATGAGCCTAATGCTAGCAGCATGGTTATATAGTATCCATATTAATAGACATACAGTCATATGAGGCTAATGCCAGCAGCATGGTTATATAGTATTCATATTAATAGACATACAGTCATATGAGGCTAATGCCAGCAGCATGGTTATATAGTATCCATATTAATAGACATACAGTCATAGGAGGCTAATGCCAGCAGAAAATAAATGAACAAATAAATTGTTGCCTAATTCATCTACGAAACAGCAGCCATAGAAGCCTAATGCTTACACTGATTTATATTCTATTCCACCAATTCACCTAGACACGTGAGGCCAACTGAGGGTAAACAATTAAGAGACCACTCCACCACCTTTTCTTTCCATTCCAAAAAAAGTCGAAAGGAAACATTTTGAGTGAGAAACAGAAGGGTTCAATTTAAGAGACCACGGCAAGTTGAACCCCTCGTTTCCCCACCGATGACACACAACAACATGTGCACATGCTGTCTGCAAAAACAAATGTTCCTTTAGTCTTTGCGTTTTATTCTCGCTAGAGGTTCTAATTTCCTCCCATACCGTGGTCCCAAACACACAGATCAATATTAGGTAGTTTAATAGCACAATACGTCCCATGAGATCCACTCCTTTCCTGGTCTACAACTGTAAAGCTTTAGCTACTCATTTATTTGCGTGTGATTTATTGAGGCACCACAGGGACTTTGATAGATGTGTAATATGGGATTCTTATCAGCCAATCCGCATTCACCGGGGAACATAAACAGAAACCGTAAATTGTTTTCCTTGTCTTTGCTTTTATTAATATGTCCGGCCAATTGAACCGCATCAGAATGTGCCTTATGAGTGTAGTGTGTGTCTGTGTAAGTGTGTGTGGGGGGGGGGGGGCGTTACTGTTAGCTCTGACAATAGATTGTTGTCTATGCTACAAAGATTTAAAAAAATAATACAAACAGTAGGCATTTTAAATTAAAGTGGCCCTAATTTCCAATCTGAGACTTTGTGCACCATAGACATGAAACAAAATGAGATTTGCTTTTGTTGTTAAGCTCTGTTATACACCGTCTGAAAATGTGTCTCCTGATAGGGGGAGTTGTTTTTGTCTCTGGGAATGTTTAGAAATATTTAACAAGAGTGACATGACATTAGATGCTAGCCTGCAACAAAATGTCCCCCTGTGTTCAAGAACAAGGAATTCAATGACATAAAGGCTCAATATGTTATACTGGTCAATATTTTGATTCCATGTGACAAGCTTAGCCACTGGTCCTACAGAGATACATCTGCCCACTTTGTAAAAAAGACCATTGGTAGTGAAGCCCAGGCCCCCTACTAGGTGTGAACGTCTGTGTACGAAATAGGGGTTAGGGTAGTGTAACGTGTCCCTTTGGCTCCCTAATCCCTGCACTACATTGTGCCACAACCTCTGTCAAGGGACCCATGTTATTTCGTTGGAAAAAAGAAAGAAAAATTAACTTCATGAAAAGGGCTGAATTTGAATTTAAAATAGAGTAATAATTTATTCACAGAGCGATAATGGACCGGCACACTTTCGCTATGAGTAAAGGCTAATGGGTATAATGTCGCTTTGGAGACCGTGCTGTGAGCAGTTAATCATCCTTGTTTTTTTCCTTATTGAGTTTATATGACAATAACTGGTTCCTGTTGAACAGTTTTCCAATAGTTCACCAAGTGCTTGTGGTAATGTTCTATCCATTAGGCCTCATTACGCAATCCTCGCATAATTCCTCACTTTCAGGGAAAATTGACTGCAAGTTTGTTTCTGCATTCATGAAAACGACCGTATTTCAGAGAGGATATGGACAGTTGGTTGCTTAAGGGTTGGCAAACCCTTGCAGACACTGCGTTGTTATTGCAATCACCGCAGCTTAAAGGCAAGTGGTGCGGCTCTAGAATATTCCCTTTCCACATAGCAAGATCCCCACCCCTGTCCCAGTACCACCGTGTCACTCCAAGAAACATGGTCCACATTGAGATCACTCCATACTCACAGGCCCCCTTGATGCCTCTGAGCTGTGAATGAAGAAAATTGTTCCATCTCCCATGGCCGTTCTATCAATCCCCCAGAGGAATTCCTGGATGGGAGGTCGTGAGCTTGTGAGGCTACGACACAACCTAAAGGAGAATAAATGCTTAGACCATGTTTTTTTGCGCCTGTTTATCCTTTGAAAAAGTGAGTAGTAAAGCTCGGAGAAATGCAACGGTAAGGGAATCAGACTCCTCAGAGGATTAATTAAATCCTGCGTGTCAGATGGTTTGCTCTGGGCTACATGGCCCCATCACCCAGACACAACACAGAGGCAGAGCATTGAGCATGTTGGTCTGTCATTTCCTAAACACACACCTGGCAAAGTGTAAATGAACTAATGCCTAATGTCTTTTCACATCATTCTGTTCGTGGTTTGAAATACCTACCAATACACAGTAATGTCCAATGCACAGTAGAATGTATCCTGCATCAGTCCAAAGCATAATGTGTATTCCTGCAGAAGTGATTGAGACATGCTAGTAAATATGCCACTTGAACCCCTGAGCATATGCGCCAATTTCCGTGTGTTCCACAGTCCGATCAACAATTGAATCGACATACACATGCATCCATTTGTGTTCCACTTCATGGTCAGCATGAATGTTCCTGCATCTACTGAGTCTTGACAGCATTTGCAATTCATACATGTATCCTTGACTGATCTTTACAGTAAATAAGTATGGAACCCATCACCCTTTTCCTCACTAAATATATTTCCAAAGGTGCTATTGACATTACATTTTCACCAGCTGTTGGTAACAACCCAAGTAATCCATACATATATAAGAAACCAAAACAAATATGCTCAGAAATTAAGTTATGTGTAATAATGTGAAACGACACAGAGAGAAAGTATTGAACACAGGGAGGTGCAAAAAGGCATGGAAAGCCAAGACAACAGCTGAAATCAATCAGTAATTAAAAAGCAATCCAGTCCCTTGTCAGTGCAAATTAATATCAGCTGGTGCAGTCCCAACTGATGGCCTACAAAAAGGTCTCATTGCCAAGGTTTCACACAAGACACATTTCATGATGGGTAAAAGCAGAGAGCTGTCTCAAGACCTTTGCAACCAAATTGTTGCGAAACATAATGATGGCTTTGGTTACAGGCGCATTTCTAAGCTTCTGAATGTTCCAATTGGCACTGACGGGGACATAATACGGAAAGACAATCATTTCACCATACATTTTCCTCGACCAGGTGCTCCTCGCAAGATCTCTTGTATGTATGGATTACTTGAGTTGTTACCAACATCTGGTGAATGTCAATAGCACCTTTGGAAATATATTTAGTGAGAAAAACGTTGACGTGTTCAATACTTATTTTACCCGCTGTATATATGCATTTGTATGCCACCCTTACTTGCAATCCCTCAAATGGCTACTACATGTGTGTGGATGAGTGGCAAGAAACAAAAAATCTGAAGCTTGTGGTCTTCCGGTGTTAGTTACAGAGGCAAAACAATTTAGCCCCTCCCTGATTCAGTCAAATAGGGTACAGAGTGTAGCGAAGCGGTGTCCTGGTTGGTCATTTTTGGGAGGTGTGTCTCTGTGCCGTTCCTGCCCTGTCGACCACGGTGTCAGAGTCATGTAGCTACAATGGACTGTTCCACCGGTGGACTCTGAATGAGCTGAAGCAACCCTCTTCTCCATTGTCATGCTGGACAACGCTTTCCTAATGGTAAGCCGTGCGTTGCAGGATGACACGTATTTACCCGGTAAACAGCCATCCATTTACAGTGACAAAAAGTTTAAGTTCTCAGAATCTTTAAAAGGGCAGACGGACACATTAGTCGATGCCCTTCACCCCCTCTCCGTTCTCGACGGTTCAGCGCGGCCACGGACTAAAATAAACCATCGGGAAACCGAAACATGTTTGTGTGCATTTAAAAAAATGATCAGCACCACCCAGACTGTATACATATTCACATGTTTTGAAGATAGGTGTTGCTGCCGTTATGTGCGAGAATCGTGGGGACGGGCATGTTGTATACCACTTCAGATCATGGTCTAAGGGAGCGTGGCTGTGACAGGGGGCACGTGTGTTTGATGAGGGAGCATTCAAGTCCTACCTCAACTACCCATAGGATCATACAGTGAAACTATAGTGTCAGAACAGGGGAGATTCACACAAGGATGAAATGCGTTTGATATTAGACAGAGTAGGCACTGAGAGATTGTGTAATGACGAGAGAGTCCTCAGTGACGCTCTGAAAACAAGCGAATCCAACTAATGAATAATGCAAATAAAGTAAAGGGGCTCACTTCAAACAGTGTTTAGCTTCAAGTTCAATTCTCACAGCAGCAACTATTTACATGTTTGTCAAAATCAAAGATTGAAAGTTGAGAGGCTCTTCGTGTGGACTCCAGCGGAGTGGGTCAAGGACAGTCGGTGGAGAAAGAAGCAGGCTTCGGTGTTTACCCTTCTCTTCATGGGGCTTAAGCATTGCTACACAGGGCCGCATTCACGCAAGAACGAACAAACACACACACACACACAAACAGCCACACTGTTCACCTTGCCAACCTCAGAACACCAATCGACAATCCTGTATTGTAGATACAAAGGACCCATCCCCTTTGGGACTTGCGACAAGCTGGATTTTCACTCCCTAAACTCAATTTCGATGATCTACGTCTCTTATACACTGCCTGTCACACTTCCTGGCACCTAATAAGGTTTCAGTGTACTGTACTACACCATCCAACCGACACTGTGACCCCCCCAGGAGAATACACCAAACCATATGATGGGAGACTGGAAACATTATCAAGGGAGTGTTGAAAATATACTGGGTAGAAGCATGACTCTTTTGCTTACAAAGTCTTTTAAATGTTTTATTTATTTACATTATATTCATAAGCCCAACAATTCAAACAAGGCTCCCAGAAAGCTTTTTACCTTGACTGTTTTGTATTAATTTAGTTGATTTTACACTAGCGATGTCAAAATGTTATTGTATTTTTAAAGAAATCGAAACTAGGTTACTCGGCCCATAGAAGAGTAGTTATGTGACGGTGTAGGAAGGAGTGGACCAAAATGCAGGTAGGCAGTTTGCACAATAGAGTTTATTGTCCCTGTGTAGCCACGGTAAGTGTACGACAACTGCCGTTCAGAGAACAATCGATAATCAATAGTGACGGAGTCACTCAAAGGGGTTAACAGCACATACGTGCTGAACACACAACACATACGACAATACCGAACG
>JACXGK010012980.1:0-13361 GCA_016801125.1 Novumbra hubbsi | reverse complement strand
TACTCTATTATCCATAGAAAACCTGGATCAACAACCAAATGAACAAACGTTGCTAAATCAGGCTATTTTAAGATGATCTTTGCGTACTGTATGATCTACACATGTATAAAGAATGTTTATTGTTCCCTAGCCTCCACGTCCTGTCTCTGACCTGTGCCAGAGATGTTCACCCACTTCCCTGGCTTTATTTTATGATGGTCTTCATATAGAAACCCATTGTCTTGACTCGTTCTTCTAGTTTCTCTAATCTTGTTCATTTGTCTTCGACAACCATGTTAACAATTACTATTTCTTGGGCCTCAGAAATAATGCGTGGTTATGCAAGGAAAAGTGTATTTTATTGAATGTGAAGACAAATCTCAAGTTCATGCTATGTTATTGTACTTTTCTTAGTGTGATACATCTAAATGAAGTCAGAGTAGATTTAGAAAACTGTAGTAATGGATGAGAGAGAGAGTGGTTGACGATTTACCACTGGAAGGTTACAGGGGGACAGCCAGGGTAATGATTCCAAAAGATTGTAACTAGAATGATTAATACATATTTGTAGATAATCTCAATAAATGTTATAGTAAATAATAATATTATGTAGGAGGTCCTAGCTTCTCTTTTCGTCATGACCCTAATATTAAATTGACATGTTTTCCTGGGTCCACCCAGACCACTTAGAGAACTGAGGACTTAATGATAACAGGTCAATGACATGTGTTCCTGGGCCTACCATGGCTGCTTTAAAATCCAGGACTCAGGGATGTTAAGTCTGGTCGCTTAGACCTTTATATGTGCGTAATTATCAGTAGCCCTACAAACTTGAGTATGAAGATATAAGACTAATGCTATTTTAATCCATATTGTAAAATTCACTACAATCCAGTAATACTGTCACGGTGTTGTAGTGCGGCGGAACCATATGCAGACATTTTTCAAAAGGAAAGGTGATTTAATCCAGGACAAACGGTACAAACTACATGAAACTGTAAACGTCAAAATGAAAGGCTTGAAACAAACATACAAACGAAATACAAATAACATGTAGCGCATTCGCTTGAAAATGAATTAAATGAAAGACAAACCATGAGCTGTTGAGACATTCACAAACAATAAACCACACCGGGTGTGGTGACAAACTAACCTAAGTAGGCTCCCCAATCAGAGTCAACTGAATGCAGCTGCTCTGACTGGGGAGCCCACAGCGGCATAAAGAGGGCTAGAGGCCTCACTTTTAGTCCTGCCCTGAAATGGCCAGGGGCTCGCAGCCAGGGCATGACAAATACAGTTAGAATACAGAACATAATTACAAGAAGCAAGCTACAACACAAAATGTTGGGAGGTCTCTTTAATCCAGACAGAACAGATAAATGTCCACAATTTGCATTTACTTCCATACCAGTTTACTCAGAGTTTCACACCTCTACAGGTGAACTCAGGGGGGTGGGGGCTGATCAGTCAGATACATCAGAGTAAATGACCTATTTTAGTTTTCTTTTCTGAAAGTCTGGACAACTGATGCCAAAGTGAAACATCTTGTTTTTGGATGAAGTAACATGTCACAAACTCATTAGAGGTCATTGTTCTTCTTGATCTTCTCCCTCGTCCACCTCCTCTCATTCATAGAAGTACTCCGGCAAGAAGTTCCATTTGTGCTATTGCTAAAAGGTAGTGTGAATGGAACAGAGATGTGTGTGAAAACAGGTGAATTGTGCTTAAGCATTTGGGAATATTTCTTTTTTATGGATTTTAGCAAAAAGGTTTTATGTATATTGTTCATAAAACCAGTGTTAGCATTTGGGAAGCAACATCTTTTGTGTGTGTTCAATAAAATGTTTATTGTTCCTCGAAGTATGTATTTTCATGCTAGCCTGTTGTGGAATTCTTGAACTAGAGAAACTACAAACCACAAAGACAATACTAGAACTGATCACTGTGAGCTGTACCGAACAGCTGGTGGAGGACATTGACTGGATCAATTGATTAACTGATGCTATGTCTAATTAATTTGTTTCAAAGATGAAAAAGGTGGCATGCAAATATGGCCTATACCAGTACAAAACAGGACTTTGTCTAACGCGCGAATTGTCCTGCCCAGAAGCGGGGTCTCACATGGGTCTTACATCAGTCATAAGATAAGCATTCTTTCTCTTCTGTTAGGAAGTCTTACCTTGCAGCCATGGGATGAGAGCCGTGCATCAGAACTGCATTCAATCTACTGTTCTTACTTCCCTCTACCTCTCTTTACACGTTCTCTTTCTGTGTAGTGGCGTGTGTTATTTTTACAACATATATTGCATTACAATCCCCAAGACATTTGCATAAGACTTATATCAATTAATTAATTCAAGATCAGTTCAATTCATCCAAACGTTAACTTGTGTCAGTTAATTAGTTGGAAATAGTGCGGCTTTCGATCAAGTTCAGAACGTTTTCTTAGAATTATAATTTCCCCCAATCTGACTCAGAGGCATGATATGTGTTGAAAGGGGGCATGCCAAATCAAGAGGAAGTGGTGTTACTCAATTCTTATGAGCCATTAAAAAATTACTTATTTTACTTTGAAGTCTCACAGACGTAAATTCTTGCATAATGTGGGGATATTTACGTTTGCTTTGAAGTTGATTCATTTGCAGTGAATTGCAGTAATTGAGGTTTGGCACTTGTAGTCTTCTCTGTAGGAAGGAGGCCTTGAACCGGGATTCTATAGATCCGGGTTGCTGTAAGGTGTGGAGATCCCATCCGACAGAGGGACTACCTCCAAAACCATGATTTTTATAAAAACAGACATTTTCATTCCATATAAAATCTTGCATTTTGGTCTCAATATAAAAATACTTAATAAAATTAAAAAAAACTAGAATTTTGTCAAATCATTTTTCTAATATTTTCTGAAAAGGTGGAAGTTATTGAAATCACTTCCTAATACATTTAATGAAACTTACAGAGTGAGAATGTAAATACTTAGTATCTGGTATACATTTACGACATTTGATAGAAGGCACTTTCCTACAGCTAAAATCTAGCAAGATGCTTGATTGGACTATCTGACCATGTATAAGTTAATACCTGATTAGAAGAGATATAACAAGATTAACATGTATGTGTGCCATATTTATTAAGGTTATGTTTGGGTTATGGTATTTGTAAGGGTCATGGTTTGGGTCATGGTTAGGGTCATGGTTATGGTCAGGGTTAGATTCATGGTTAGGGTTAACGTAGCAGCAGATATTCCAGTGGGTTTTCTACTTAATTATTCTACTAAACTGACTTGCAACTGGAGTTGTAGTTGTGTAGCACAAGGCTACACAGCTGTGTTGCTGACATGGTGATTCAACCCAGCACACATTAGTTTTATTAGTCAGATGATCCAACCACTAGGATAACCTGCCACGCCACCAGATAGGAAAAATCTGACAATGAGTTTTGCGTTTTGGCTAACTGGCTGTTTGTCCTACCTTGACCTGAATCTTTTAGTTTCAGTCAAAAAGGAAATGCATTACAACAACCCTTATTATCTTAAACTCCTTTTTGACATGGGAACTCATCCATAAATTCCTGAAATGTGGCTTTTTATTCACATGAAGCTCTATCGGGAGGAACTCAGCTTAAGTAAGTCAATGATACGTTGACATTACTCTTGAAATTATTTCATTGACTATTTAAGGAAAAGGTGAATTATTTCATTCACACAGCTACATTCTAATTATCTTTTCGAAGCCCTGTTGTTTTTTTCCTGATTCTTCCGCAATGTTCTGCTCACTACACAAGATCTGTCTTTATGGTGCATCCCGGGATAACACAAACAATTGTCTGGGAAATGTTTTACCAATAAGGAATCAGAATTATGAAAATACTGACAACAGCCACAAAAAAAAAATGCCATGTTTTAGGCATTAAACTATACATAAATCAGGCTATAAATTATATGTGAACAAACCCCTCTGTAAATACCTTCAGAACATAGATGGGAATACAAATGGAAAGTTTGATGTATGTAAGTGCTACTAAAGTGGAGATTTCTGGCTCAGAGTATGAGTAGAAACTAATTTGGAGAAAACAGACTTTAAAAATATCTATTGTAAAATTCAGACACAAAGTCTTATCAAATCCTTAGCAACAACAATAGAGAACATCTCAAACATATTTAAACTGGTAACTGAATAACAGCATGGCCTTCAACTGAACAGAACCACAGTATCACCGTCACACATATACACGCATACACTGCCACTAGTATAACTGCCACCGTAGTTTGTTGTACGTCCATCCTGCATAACACTGCCTAGTTACCCATTCATGTTTACAGCCTAGTTATCCATTTTAGTATTGTCCACTCAAAAGGAAAAGTCTGTAGCCTACTGTAAATGTAAAACTGACCACATAATAATAATACCACAAAATTAATAAAATGTTACTGTGTTAATCTGTAACACAAATAGATTATGGCTACAGTGGAGCCTTAGGTAATATAGCCTGCGGGGGAAATAAAAAACAACAATGCCACCCTTCATTAGTTTCTGAGGTTATCCATAACGTCACAAAAGCAAGAAGGAGAGATCCACTTCTTGTTCCCCCACAGCATTACATTTCTTGATCTCAACCCTGTTTCATACCTGTCACTCTTTTTTCATATCTCTTATAGAAATCCCCAACACTTAAATCGTGCGCTAAGAGCACTATTGGCACATTCACATCAAACGCGATGTTGTTCTTGGTTCCTTCTTGAAGACGCGTAGTACTTTTGCGGTAACCATTTTTGGCACAGATTGCACTCTATAAGATAATTGGTACAGAACCCATAATTCTGCAGATCGGTGTACATTTTAATCACTGTCTCTGCGCAATTAGGACAAATGAACCCACTAACAAATCAATTTAAACGCACTTGGTCACCCTTGCTATCGAACTCCTGTTTTTCCGAATTACTGTTTACTTATTGATGGAATTTTTGAAGTAGTTCATAATGTGCTTTATTAGTTGGTCTTCCTTTGTGTATTCTTGCAAGTGACAATTGTTGTCGTCTTTTCTGGAAAGGTTTTATCCGCACTTCCTTCGGCATTTTAGATTTAAAGGTCCCGAAGAAAGCTAAACCAGGAAGTGTCAGTGTCACGTGATGCATTTGAACGAATCACGTTGTCAGAAATCAACACCAGCTAATGAGATTTTGTGGTTAGGTCTGTACCACCCTTTGTTATTTCACGATTGGTTGCTGATACAAAAATAATGAGCATGTTTGGATACGATAACATTGTGCAGGAGAAGGACAGCTTTACCATGATACCATTGGTGACATAGTGCGGACCACAGTCGCGGTGCTGTTTGTTGCGTTAGAATGCTAATTTCTGTTGAATCTGGGAGAAATCTTCAGACGCAAGTCGACAAAACGTAGTAAAATAAATACCTAAATGTGTATTTTGGACGTTTTCTTTCTACTAGTTTGAAAATAGACATGTTTCGGAAGCAAAATATGCAAAAATCTCAAAATTGACCAGTACATGAAAAAACTATATTTTTGCCTGCTGTGTCATTTGTTAACACACTTTTGCTGAAATTAAATCTTAGGTACTCTTAATCCAATTTAGCTAATTTCTATTTTTTCACATATATTGAAGACCCCATTGACACATATTAAAAGAAGACCCCCAACCATTGACACATAAATTGAAAGAAGACTCCCCCATTAACACATATAGTAAAACAAGACTCCCCCATTGACATATATATTGAAAGAAGACCCTCCATTGACATATATATTGAAAACATACCCTTCATTGACTGATATATTGAAAGAAGACCCCCCCATTGACACATGTATTGAAAGAAGAATCTCCATTAACTGATATATTGAAAGGCGACTCTCCCATTGACACATATATTGAAGGCAGAACCCGTTTTTATGACTCGAGTTCTGAGAAAATATTTTTGTGTATTTTCATAATTATATGTTATTGTCTATTTTTGATGTAATATAATATTTGACCTGCTCTATGGTATAACATTTGTATGGAACACATTAATAAACTGTCAAAATATAGACAAATAAAATCAAGCCAACAAATACTTTATTGCAAAAATAATTACAGTCATTTCTATTGTTTTGGTCCATCCATTGATTTTCATTCATTTTGCAAGTGATTTTCTCCTTGTACCGACCAGGGGGGGGATTCCTTCTGTCATGACTCATCCACTTTTGACAGGACTCCTTTGGAATGTCACCCCAGGGCTCCTCCACTGCCTGTAGAATGGTTATACTTTCGTGGGGTCTGCATTTATATACCGCCATGCTGGGGGAAAAAAGTGTTGCAGAAGTGAGGAGCCTGATGGAAACTAATGTATGAGAACACATTGTACTCATTTACTTCTGGCTGAAGAAGATGGAGATGGGCAGTGTTGTATCAGTGTTGTATCAGAGTCGTATCAGTGTTGTTTCAGTGTTGTATCAGTGTTGTATCAGTGTTGTATCAGTGTTGTTTCAGTGTTGTATCAGTGTTGTATCAGTGTTGTATCAGTGTTGTATCAGTGTTGTATCAGAGTCGTATCAGTGTTGTATCAGTGTTGTTTCAGTGTTGTATCAGAGTCGTATCAGTGTTGTTTCAGTGTTGTATCAGTGTTGTATCAGAGTTGTATCAGAGTCGTATCAGTGTTGTTTCAGTGTTGTATCAGTGTTGTATCAGAGTTGTATCAGAGTCGTATCAGTGTTGTTTCAGTGTTGTATCAGTGTTGTATCAGTGTTGTATCAGTGTATCAAGAGTTGCTCGTCGACCAATGAAGTTCCTTCCTCTCCTCTTTATCTTTGCCATATTGAACCCACCTGTCTCCACCTCCATCTCTACCTCCACCAACATCTCTACCTCCACTTCCATCTATATCCACACCTCCACCTCTTTCTCCAACACCATCTCTACCTCCACTTTTTGATTTTCATTGTGAATGTCATGCCAAATGTTGATGTGTTGGTTGTATGTGTTGTGTTTTGTCAAATATTTTTTATAGAATCTCGTAATTGGATCTGTAATTTGAGTGTAAAGCAAAAAATGTGCCAGAAGCATTAGTGCTTTTGTGTTTGGTTCTGCTAAATACCGTTTTAGTGTGTGAACAAAATATTTTTCTTGCAGTAGAGTATAAACTGTATATGTTTCTGTCATTAGTTGATACTACAATTGCAGTACGTACCATGAAAGCCGAATAAATACATTATCATAGCATTGGCCGTAATCTTTTTCCTTTAGATTATTTTATTAATGGCTAATGCAGAAAACCTGTCACTCAAGGGTATTCACATACAAAAGCCAAAGTATTTTAACCTTTTTCAATTTTTTCCCCTTAACACACTTAATAATGTGTTATAAACAGAACAAAACTGAAAGACACAAAGCTAATAAATCATTGCAAAAACCAAGCCATGTGTCACGGTACCGTCGCAGGACGGGACCTCCCCTGTTCGCGTAGCCTTCCGGCGTTCGACGTCGCCGGCCTTTTAGTCGGTATCGTGTGTGTTGTGTCCTGTTTTCCCCATGTCCTGTGAACGCATCCCTCCCTGATTCCTTACAGGTGCTGCTCGTTGCCTCAGTACTTAAGCCCTTGTGTTTCTCGTCTCCGTGTCCGTGATTGTTACCTGTGCTATGTGTGCAGCTACACGCTGTGTTTAATGAAAGTACCTAGAGTACTTTGGAATCTTTATCGGAAGCGTTATATACGCAAGTTGGTTCTGTAGTGAAACGGAAATAAACCGACTACCTGAACCTGCCTCCCTGCGCCTTGGTCTGTTTACTTCCACAAGCATCACACCATGTCAAGATTGTATTACGCACCTATATACAGTCTAGAGTAATATTGGAACATTTTGACATTCATCCAGACAGAGGACTGGAAATGCAGCCGGGCTTCTTACATGGAATGACATTGATTGTCAACATGATTGGTAATTATGGCGCAAATGTAATCTAAAACTATACTTTCTCATTTGAGCTACTCCCTCACTATGCACCTGAACCCCACTTTCTCTTGGGCTGCTCTGTCTCTGTCTCTGCTATGTCTTTGATTTACCTCTTGCTTTGTCAATAATTACAAAACAAAACTTCATGCAGATTTAAAAAGCATGCAGTTTTCATACATGTGTAAAAGAGGTTAGGATTCAATGTTTTTTTTGTGAGCTGTGACTAATATTTAAATTTGTTTGACTTTTTGTTTGCAAAGAGTTGTGTGTTCCTTAGAAAATATGTTTAGCATTTGCATTGGGTGGTAGAGTTTACTCGTTGTTTTGCAGAAAAAGAATACAAATGTGTTTGTTATTATGATGAACACTGATGATCAAGTGTCTTTGCAACTGAAAAACTGCAATTACTTTTTCTCACTGATGGCAATCAAGGGGCATTTTGCTAGGAAAGCTATCTGGGGATGTGACACCAAATTCTGGGACCCATAATTTGTGTGCACACTGCAGTTGGAAGATGTCAGTTTGACAGGTGCCGATCGTAGTTTGAGAAAGATAAAAATACAAATACAATCTATAATGAAAACCAAGAGAAACTGAAAGGAATGTGTTTGGATAGTCTACGTTTTGTGCCAATGAATTGAACATGATCATCCTGTGTCACGGTGTTGTAGTGTGGCGGAACCATATGCAGACATTTTGTTTCAAAAGTAAATGGTGATATTTAATCCAAACACAAAAGACAAAGACTACACGAACTGTAAACGTAAAAAGTAAAGGTGCTGTATAAAAACACAGCAAACAGAACTAAAACTAAATACAAAGAACGTGCAGCATATCCACATGAGAATGACTTAAACAGAGACAAACCGTGAACTGTTGAGACAAGCACAAACAATAAACCACACCGGGTGTGGCTGGAAAACTAACCTAAGTAGGCTCCCCAATCAGAGTCAACTGACTGCAGCTGCTCTGACTGGGGAGCCCACAATGGCATGGAGATGGCTAGAGGCCTCTCCATGTGCCATGCCCTGAATGGGAGCCCCAAAGCACAGAGATGGCTAGGGGCCCGCATCCAGGACATGACATCCTGAGTCAGTAAAAACATTGCGTAGTGAAAATGATGCTGTTAGGCAGTAGATTGCAAAACAAAATTCCAGCTAGGCAAAAAAGAAAACATCTCTCTCACAACTTCTCAGGTGCATTGCTCATTAGATCAAGTGCGGATTGTTGAAATAATAATGATTGTCACATTCTCACTTAAAAATGTATGGCAACAAACTATTACTTATTAGGTTATGATAAAGATCAACTGGGCGCTAGTTTCATTAAAAGTTTAATTTAAATATCTTAGTGATTGAAAAAACGGACAATCCAATAGTGCTCCTCTCTTTCCCTAGAGGTTGTAACATATTACACCAATCTGTGTGTGTATTCACATTTACTCCACGAGACCAGGCTGTGAAAAAATGTTACTGGAAACATGGCTGTTTTTTGGCGTTTGCCAATGGAGTTAAAGAACGAGAAAAGGAATAGCGGTTTTGTATGTTGTTGTGGCAGTGGTTCTGATCTAAGTGATGAATCAATGGAAGTATCACTTACAGAAATCGTGTTTTAATCTGGACGTGTTGCCTCTGTTAAACAAAAGCCTGGCAAAGCACCAGTCCACGGAGACAAACTTGTAACCGGATATGCACCTTTGGGATCTTGGGGGGCCAAGAGACGAATCCCTTTTACAGCAAAGCGGTCCGAGTGGTGAACGAGCTCTCTCCCCACGGAGATGAAAGTCACAGGACGCAGGAGCTTGACCACCGCAGTTTACTGAGCCGCCTGGATTCCAGTTTCACAAAAGAGACTGATGTTACATATCAAACAAGCCAAAGAGATTGCTAACCTAATTTTCTCGCACTCACTCGTATGGCCAAATACATCAAAATCTGATTCTCTCGCCCTCCCATAAAGTAAAACATTACAATTGAATTGTAATTTTTTTCTCCCCCACTCGGCCAGTTAAGTTATGGCACAGTTGGTCTCTGGCACTGAATGGCTTACGGTTAAAACCGATCCATATTCCTCATTTTATATCTGATCTAATATCAATTTGATAGTAGACATTAAAGATATGATGTTGATATCTTCTGGTTTAATTGTTTGCATTTGTATTTGTCGATTGACAGCTATTTGAAATTATGTTTAGCTGCCAATTCATAGGCCTACTGCATCCAAAACAATAATGTTGTACAGCCTAGCTACCTGTTTTACAGTTTGTTTTTGGCTCAGACTATTCTTCGTCTAGTCTCTTGTCTTATAGTAGAGGAGCAAATCAATACCAAGCTGTCATCGTCCACATGCATTATATGTCCAAAGTTTTAGTCAAATGACACTACCCTCATCTCTACAATAACAAATAGCCTCCTCTTTTGGCAAGTCTGGAGAGAATTGTGTTGTTTGGTTTTCCTTGTGTTTACTCCACCATGCCACCACTTCTACACACCCTTTAGTAATGAGTTGTTTTTAAGAACTGGGTTTGCCTTGTCTCCTGGGCTCAGCACTTTGCATACTTCATGATTAAAACACAGACGAATAGCTTTACTGTCTCTCCTGGCTCAGGCGGCTTATCTCTCTGGACTCGTTCC
Organism: Novumbra hubbsi; assembly: GCA_016801125.1. Classification (NCBI taxonomy): domain Eukaryota; kingdom Metazoa; phylum Chordata; class Actinopteri; order Esociformes; family Umbridae; genus Novumbra; species Novumbra hubbsi. The sequence goes on along the minus strand of JACXGK010012980.1, from coordinate 2,801 downwards.
CTGGAAATCAGCATCCGCCTAGTATTTTTCATACGGGTGAAGATACGCACTCCAAACTGTTACTCTGACTGTGAACAATGTACTACTTGTAAACCTCCAAACTGCTGGCAATGGGAGGACTCAGGTGATCAATACGCTGCTGACTAAAGGTGTTCAGATAAACATAGCAAACCCTTCTCTCCCTCCCTCCTTCCCTCCCTCTGTCTCTCTCCCTCTCTTTATCTCTCCCTCCCTCCCTCTCTCTCACCATCTCCCTCCCTCCCTCCTTCCCTACCTCCCTCCCTCTCTCTCTCTCCTCCCTCCCCCTCTCCTCCCTCCCCCTCTCCTCCCCTCCTTTCTCCCACCTTCCCTCCCTCTCTCTCACCCTCTCTCTCTCTCCCTCCATCCCTTCCTCCCTCTCTCTCCCTCCCTCCCTCTATTTCACTCTTTCTGTCCTTCTCTCACACACAAACAAACACACAAAAACGCAAAAGGACCCACAACCAGTATGAAATATAATATTGAAAATGAACTCAAATTTTAGTATAATAAAATTAGACCAAAGTCTGTTGGTGTATATTCAAAAGTTATAAACAAAATGTTTAAGAGCCACGTTATCCACAATATACAACAAACATTAAGCATTCTAGGAATTGTGCTTTTTCTTTGAAAGAGCATGTTTTTCTAATAAAGTTTATTTCTAAACCAACATTGAAGAGAGGCCACAATTCTGAAGTATAAAACTGTCCATTTGTATCTAAGAACAATTTATGTAACATCTCCCTCTGGTGGTGATATGATATCTAAGCATTTTATTATCGATTTATTCTGATGATTAAAAAAACTTACCTTGATGAATCAACAGTATTTTGTTTAACGGTTTTAAGGAGTAACACAAAAATGTATTTACTTTTGATCTGCGTTATTTGATTTGACTAATATTCATAATAGTGTGGATATATCATGCCCCTTAGTGGCCATCTCTGAGACTGCGTTCTTTGATGTTGTTGTCAAGGTATGATTGTGGTTTAAGAAGAGGGAAAGGCAGGCTCCTGAAAAGTTCTCCAAGCTAGCCCAAGCGATGTTCACCTAGAGCTTTTAGTTACAACATTAATTTAATGCAAGCAATAAATAAATCTTTCCTTGCTTAAGGTAATTGAGGGAAAGTACAGGTGCTTAATCGCTGACAAGTTTTTTAAATGGAATTTGGGCAGAGGTCCAACCCAAATGCTCTCCTCTGTGAGTGAGTTGTCAATGTATTAGGGAAGAATGCTGTCGCCTCTTTAAAAGCTAACTTTCATACAGGATGTTCATGTGGATTCTATTGCTGAAGAGTTTTGAGATCTGCCACACCCACATCCCATTTTGGTAACTAAATCCTTCTTGAGGACATTTATACAAGCAAACATGGCATATTTCCTTGCTTTATACCATGTTTGCCTAAGGATTAGAACCAGCAGCCTTTCAGGTACTAGCACAACGATTTAGACCACTACAATATGTAGCCGCCCTTTGGGTCAATGCTTGTTTGGTCACAGTAGGAAAATAAGCAACTGATTAAAATAATATAATGCCTATTGTTTCATTAATAAAACGTCTTGAACAGGAGAAGGACAGTCTTACAAACACACAACTGTTTTCATTGCCGCAGAAATGTTTTAATAAGTAGGCCGGAGACAGAGGAAAGCAGAACATTCTTTTAGGAAAAACTCCTCGACCATTCAAACACTCACCAGTATCTTGTTCATAAATGAGAGGAAGACAGAAGTAGAAACACCTTTTTATAATGGAGAAAGTCCAGATGAACTAATCCAATGTCTTCTTACTTTTGCAGGCTAACTGCAGTGGAGGTTAAGAAAGGATGCGCAGAACAAAACAAGTCAGCTACAAGAATAAAAACAAACTAAAATGAAATGAAACATTTGTTAAGAAAGACCAGTGTGGTTAAAGCCTTTGGCTAGTACAACTGGAACACAGTAAGAAAATAAGAAGGGACGTCAGCCAGGTTAAATAACTCCTGAATCCTCTCATCTACCAAACCATAATTATACATGGCCCTCTATTAAAAAGTGTAGGGCTCAATTCAATCTAAGTCACAGTGGAAGAATAAATACACTGTACTGTAGAAGAAAAAAGAAAAATGTCCCAAACAAGAAACTCTTTTAAACCTTTTATTGAAATATAAATCATCTGAATGTACATAATGCATAATGAAACATGAGGATAACTTCCAGGCATTGGGGATAACTACCTATAAAGACAGATACTGTACCATGGATTATACTTCACTCTTTCCCCATTTTCTTCTCCTCCACATTCACAATGCTGTTGCCATAGAGAGGAAACCTTCCAGATCCTAGTGAGCCATTCTCTAAAAAAAAAAAGCCAGTCATTTCTCACATCATTTAACAGGAAAGCTAAAGGGAAAAAAGTGCAACAGTCTAAATGTGATGGAAGAAAACACCACAGTTACCAGTATGGACGGACAGAGGCAGTGAGAACAGCTGGTAGGAGATACTGAAGGATTAAACTGTGAGCATACACATAATGACGTACGACATCGCGTTATGTCTAGTAGACTTGTGTATTATACATTGGTACAAGACCTGTATCGTTGGTACCGTGCAGGACAGTGGGTTGGCTGTAGATATGACATCATTTAGATCATTGCCATGGCAAAAACAGACAAACTTCTAATAGTCAGGCTTTCGGTAGCCTGAGAACTGCATAAGAGTCAAATCAAAAGGTTTTGGTGTTTTTTCGATTTGTTTTAAAATGAACGTCCATCCAACAGTAATATTATTAAAACGGTATTAGCTTAA
>JACXGK010012979.1:0-13544 GCA_016801125.1 Novumbra hubbsi | reverse complement strand
TAATGTCCACCCGTTAGACTTCCTACATGGTCCACAACCGCATAGAGTTCATACCCACATTTCTGTTCAGAGACAATGGATGATTCAAAATGAAAACATGCATACATTTTTTTTTTTATTGGTTAAATGGACCTGCTGTCCGATTTGGAAAATGTACTGTCCCAATTAAATAGTCCCAAGATGTCATTCAAAATGAGATTGTGATGTAATATTGTCACTTTAAATAAGTAGGAATTCAACAAAGAGTTTTGTTTAGAATCAAGCAATACCCCTGTAAATACAAGCACAACATTTATTTTGTGTCTATGTTTACTTCCACTATGCGGCGCCTGTGTGCTGAGTTCCTCATTCATTTCATTAATCTTTGATACACTTCATTGATATATTTTAATATCACCACTATTGCATAACACTTTATGATTTCTGCACTACACTGTCATTTATTTGAGCAGTGTTTAAAGGGTTTTCTATGCAAATATAAGCCATCCAACTTAGAAAGCTCAAGATACAAACCCCTCTCTTAGTTCACAAGCAGGCAAAAGTGGTATGTAGACTTATTTTATGCTTCTTACATACCATACAGCTACTACCACAACAGCAAAATAGGGTTGAGGTCCAGTGACTGTGTTAGCCACTCCATTACAGTCAGATACCATATGACTGCTTATGACTGCCCACAAGTTATGACAAGGTATTGCAATACAGAACGTTTGTTCATCTTTTTCAAGATCCTTTTTACCATGTACAAATGTCCCACTTTACCGCCACCAAAGTAAACCCAGACCATCACATTGCCTGCACTATGCTTGACAGATAGCGTCAAGCACTCCTCCAGCATCTATTCATGCATCCCTCAAATGTTCTTCCTTGCATTCGAACACCTCAATCTTAGTTTTTTGTATGTCTGTAAAAAGATTCTCACGTGGAACAGCCTTAATTTCTCAGAAGAAGAATAAACTGATGACTTTCAGAAGAAAGTTCTTTATTTCTGGCCATTTTGAGTGATGTTTGTATGTGGGATGTTTTCATATAACAATTATTACATCTTAAATGATCGCTGATTATGGCCATAGTGTGAGTGTAAGATTAATCATATAAAAACGAACTCTTCTTAATCAACGTGAAGAAGTAACCTAAGTCACTTAAGCCTACAGTAGTTAATAATTGTCACACAAACAACTTACCCTACCCAGCCCTAAATCTACCCTACCCATTAACCAAAAGCTATTGGAATTGCTTTGTTATAATACAGAAAAATCTTACATTTAGAATATCACATAATAAAAGCACAAAACATATGTATAAAACGTGTAACAAAAAAGAGACATACAGGTGTAAAATACCTCTATCCACAAACGGTTAGGAACATCCACTTCACGGTTAATTTTGACATATGTCATTGAGCTGAAGTTGAACTCAAACCTCTTGAGGAGCACAGTCAGAATCTTTGGGTGATCCACCATCTCAAAAGCCTTGATAAAAAAATTAAAACACAAACCGTCAATTAAATGTGGTCCCAATTCAACCATTTACAGGGCAGTGTTGGTAGTTAGTAGCTACAGTTCCTATAAAGTAACTAGTTATAGTACTTAGTAATTTGCTGTAGAAAGTAAGGCATTAAGTTACTGAGCTTTTACTTTAACATAAGTACTTTTGATTCGATATTCATCCGTTGGTCACATGGGCCCCAAAGGCTCAAGTTTAATGTGTTATCGTATAATTACATAGTCATGTATTACAATTGGGTATCTTATTAATACAAGAAATCATATACCATAACAAGAAACCATTTTTGCATTTAGTTCTTTAATCTATACATTATTTTGTATTGCAAGTGCCTCCATATGTTCAAGACAAGCTGATTTAATAGCTAATATGTACAGACTTCTATACTAGATAGATCCATTGTAGGGAACAATAAGGAACAAAAGTACAGCTGTTGCTTTGGAAAATGTTAGGCACATTGCTATTCGAAACCTTTTTGTAATAACGTGCATAATCCATTCACGTTTCATTTATTTATTTAGAGGAAAATTATTTAGATGTGCACTTCAATGTACGCCTAAACTTTAGATGACAAACTCTGCTTATATACTGGAACAACAACTGTTAAAACACTATAAACACCTCCCAAACAATACAAATACAATGTGGGACCATTAAATTTATCAATGGAATGAAATTGTGCACTTGTGAATCCCAAACAGGCCCCACTAACCAGTGCACTTTATTTGAGTGCACTCAGTAGTAAAAGGTTGTTACTACAGCTCTGAGGAGACAGCAACGTGTTCATTCGCACTGAACACTTGTTTTTCTGGAAATAATGGAGGACGATTTGGGATGATTTTTGCATCCTTTGTTGCCACTTGCTACGGATTTGAATAAATGCTCCATAAAGCAAAATTGGTTGCGCTGACGGATATTGAGAAAGGCCTTATGAAAATGATTTAAATGAAAAACTGAAAAGTGATTATTTAAATTAAATAAAGTGTACGTTACTTATTACCTTTAGAAAGAAGCCTAACTACTGTAACGCATTACCATTAACACTGATAGTGGGGAAAAACGAGCACATTTTATTAGAAATATTGTATCTTCCACGGTGTCAGCGAAAAAACGAAAGAAAATATATGTACTTTGTAAGGTTTTGTCACGTAAAGGTACAGACCTGCGACCAGGTGCAGTGGTGAGAATATTAAAGGTTAAATAGAATACCCTAAAATGGTTGCGAGCTAACATAGTTATCAATAACATCGTTATAGCAGCAAATAAATCGAATCTAATAATGCGTTATTTGAATGGACCACGTCAAAACACAACCATCAGTCCCAAAGCCTTAGGAAAAAAGGCAGGGTCTTCACATAACTTAACCAGTATTATAGTAAAACACTAGCACATATATTACATACAAAAATTATTAAATTACTCAGTGATAATATTTCACTCATGATGGGTCAATAACCTTTGTTCACAGGTGAAATTGTGTGCAACGTAACCTAATATAACATATCATACGTATTCAGTGATACCAGTTTGCAGACACAATCCTGTAACATTAGGCTAAAATCATGTGACATTACAGGAAGCCATAAAAGTGATTAAGCAATACGGAATCATAAAAATATAACATTGAATATCTCACCATGGTTGCTTTGGTTTTCCCACAATCGTGACAGTCCATAAGCTCTCCTCCGAGTAAAGACGGCTTGAAAAACTCATCAATACTATTCATCTGAAAACACATTAAACTTATCAAAAGTAACGTTCCTGCATGTTGACCTTCTTCTAGCAAAACAAGATCTCCTTACCACGCTGCTTCTGTCAGTCTCCAAGGACACATTCACCGAGATGGGTAGGACCCAAAATGGATCCGTTTTATAAGTCGTCTTATGTTGGGACTCTAAACATGTGGTGGTGTGCCTCATCTGTCCTTCGAAGACCTAAAGACGAAAGCAATAATTATTTAAAATGTACCTAAGCTATGACCTATGTTTCGTACAGCTCTTCAGGTTTGTTGTGCAATATTCTATGTATTAAAATATGTTTATGATAATAGCGGTGCAGGCCTACCTTTGACGCATCTGGATTGACAGCATTGACCATTTCTAAAATACGCACAAAATATTCTGCAGCATCACGTTGTTTGTGTCCTGGGATCAGCGGGGATGGGAAGTTATAAGACAACAAATTGGTCAATAATAACCCTACTGCAAGAAGTAGAGTTACCATTTCATCTAAGCTTGAAATGCAGAACATGCAAATGCTTATTGAAGGTCATCAAAGAACGTACCATCTTCAATACCCAGTTTTAATGAGATGTTCTTAGTGTGGGCATTTTCTGTCTTTAAAGTATGGAACAGGCGGTTCAGCTCGCAATCACAGCTATACTGTTCTTTACACATTTTATGGAAGCTGTGGAGGCAAAAAGGACTTAATTATTGTATCCTGGCCTATTTCAATCTGACAAAAAAGTTGAAATAAACATTTTATTTTCAAAGTCATTCCAAACCTTTCTACTGCCTCTCTAAAGTCCTTGGTCATGAAAAGAACCTGCAGTATGCTGTTTAAATAGCAAGTTGCCCCTTGATTATACAGGCCATTATAGTCTAAAACAATGAATTAGTATTAGTAAGCATGAATTAGTATAAGTAAGCAAGAATTAGTAGTCAAGTACTATATTACATAATGTGTAATATAGCCACCAATCAGTTCATCAAAACATGTGTATCCTTATACAACATACCTGGTTTCGTGGATGTAGGAAATATGCCTGACATGACCTGGTAAGGAAAATGTACTTATGTTTTAATTATAATGTTTTTTTTGTTGATGGCTAAATCATTCTGTTAGCTGCACTTACTTAAGTCGCTCTGGACAAGAGTTTGCTAAATGGCTAACATGTCACTTAAATCATACTTTTTTATTTGTAGAGCTCATTGTCCACACTCAATGGGTACTCGTTTTAAAAAGAAAATCTTTATTAGGTCTACACGCCGATTTTAGTCCATATCGAAACTATGCAAGTTAAAGTTTCCTGTTGCAGTACAATTTAGTAACAGATTTCAATAACTAAATAATTAAATCAAATCTTACCAATTTCAGAGCTGTCGCGAGCGTTACCGACCATCTAATTTTCTATAATTTATCAAAACGTGCGCCTGTTAAACACAAACAGCTGCTGGTTAAAAAACATTTCACTTTCGACTAGGCTTATCTGCTCTTTGGAGCCTATGGTGAAGTTAGTTGTAGATTGGACTTTGCAGAGCGTTGCATCACCCGGCAGATACCACGCGGAAAACAAAACATGAACACACCAGTACTTGGCTCCTCCGGTTTCTGTCCTCTTGGAGCCTCTTAGGGTCCTGGTTTGGTTGTGGGGTTATGGTTTGGGTTCTCCTCCCACTACGAACACAGAGATTTCATCGAGGGACAAATCCTTCCCTGGCCAGCCGATGTAGCCAACGAGCAGGAACATAGCGACCATTACACACCCATCTCCTCAGTCTACTACAACACACACACATAAAAAACATACATATACACACATAACTAAGTTGACTTTCCTTGTTTGTTTGGGACACAAGAATGTCATTGTTTTATCTCTGAACTTCTTGTATTTAGTACTCACTTTGATAAAAAATGTTATCCATTGTAGGTCCTATCAATATAAACTGACAGACCGTGATTTTGCGCTTGCTGTTGACTATAATTGTGAGAAAAAAATTGTCTGTGTGTTCTATACATCTTAGTGGGGGTATGTTTTTTTTCCAAGTGAGAAAAACCTATTACTTTCTCATTTGGTGTAATTGCTTACTTGTTCCCCTTTTGATTTTGAAGTCCTATCTAATGTCAAGAAAATGTCAGATAATGCTTTACACTTTGACAAAAAATCCACAAACAATTAATGTTAAAGTCTTCCCTGGGAACTTCACTAGAAAATAAGTAGAACAAACATCATCCTGGAATATTTTTTTTTAGAAATTCACATGTTTGCATTGTATACACATCCATAACTTGTGCTATCAACATTTTCAAAGTTGTTATAGCACATTCAAACTGTCATAGCACATTCATTATAAAAAAATATTTTCACTAAATGTTGCCCATATATGTCTGCAATAACAATCATTAGTTCAACCTCATTAGCTCAATCTTACAGACATTTTCATGTGAAAATTGGGGGGGAGAATTGTGTTTGAGCTACAGACCTATGAAATTCAATTATTTGTTCATTTTCCCTATTTGAATTTGGGTTGTCCTAACACATTTCAGAGCTAGTCAGCTGACAGAGTAATTTGCCTTCTATAAACACTGTTGAAAAAGAAAGTGAAATTCTAAAACATAACTCATGTCTCACAGGGACCGTGGAAGGAGAGCTAGGAGACAACCAAACAGATGGCGCAAGAGAAGTGTTATGACCTTCGCGACTACACACTCAAATTCGTCAACAGGAAGGACGAAATAAGTAAGAAATTGGCAATTGAATAATTGATTTAATTCAAACAAATGATTGAGCAACTGTTGATCTGCATGTTATTTCAAATGCTCTATGAATATGATAAATATAATCTGTATGAGACTGTAATATTAAATATGAAAAGATATGCTAAAATGTTCAAACAGTCAGGCCTAATACATTTAACACCAATAACATAGATGTAAAATATCATGTTTTCTTATCCAACTGATTGAATACTTTTGTGTGTCATTAGCCGGCGACGACTATGTGTCTCCAAGGGCAGAAATGTCTTGTGGTCATGCAGCCACTCCAGAGTCAGTGACAGGATGGTGTAACGAACTTCTCAGACAGGTACACCAACAATAAATCATGAGAGAAATAAAGTTAATATTATATGTTGTTAATATAGCCAGTAGTGCTGAATTCTGCAATCATAACAAACGTGTCTTTGTTAACCCAGAAACAATACAGGTTCACTTGTCCTGCTGACAGAAATGGCCAAAGGTGTGGTGCAGAGTGGACTTACCAAGAGGTGTGTAAGATGGCTTGTCTGACCCCCGAGGAGATGTGGGAATTTGAGCAGGCTATGGCTAACCGGTATTTAGTCCAGCCGGAATACAAACAAGTGAGTAATATTGAAATACTGTTAACTGTATTCCAGCATGTACTATGGCCTATTTACTACTAACCTGGTTTACGTGGCTCAGATGTACTGACTGTACTGCATGAGAAATAACATTGAAAGAAAATACCAATCACTTATACTTTTCCTCCCTGCCTCAATAGTGCCCAGGCTGTATGTCATATTTAACGAGGCACAACCCTTCCAACCTGAATGTACGCTGCCCACTGTGTTCGGCAATAAAAGGCTGGCCCTTTGAATTCTGCTGGCAGTGCAAGAACCAATGGAAAGGTCCCCAACCACGGGCTGACCGCTGTGACAATCCTCACTGCACCAATGAGACCCTGGAACTGCTGAGGACCTGCCCTGTTACCTCAATATTTGGACACCATAACTGCCCCTCCATACGTGCCTGTCCCACCTGTGGCACAGTTGTTAAGCATAGAAACACCGGCTGTAAGAATTTACCTTGTCCAACTTGTAGGATACAGTTCTGCTTTGTTTGCCTTAAGCTTAAAATTCAGTGCATTATGACTCCTTTCTGCTCAGTGGCTCCTAGACAGGCCTCTATACCCACCTGGGGGCAGTAAATAAATATGTTGGTTGTATTTATGTTCTAGTTTATATTTATTTTTCATAATTGAAATAATTGAATAAAACCTATCAGTTCATATCCTCAACCGTATTCAACTAGGATATTTAAACTGGTGCACTTATACTGTAATTAACATTCCTCTTTGTGCGCGTTACCATACCACCTGTTATCTGTTGCTTATTCTCAGGAAGGGTGGTGTCAGATGTGGGTTCTGACCAACCCTTCGTAGCACTTCATGATGATGGAGGTCTGGTGCTACAGGTACAGGGATAATTGTAGTCTGTTTGAAGCAGTTGGGGACTGTAGACAGAGTCAGAGAGAGTTTGAATATAGAGATGAAAACCTCCGCTAGCTGGTCAGCACACCCCCTGAGGACACGGCCTGGTTGCCTTCTAACCCTGGTGACTTCTGTGGGTTCACTCTTTGGAGAGCTCTCCTCACGTCGGCCGTGGCTAAAGGCAGAGTGCCGTCGTCCGGGTCCTCAGCAAGCCTTTCAGAAAGAATGGTGTTGGTCGCCCGTGCAGAGAAGGTGTTGAGCTCTTAGTTTGGTCACGTCACAGTTATCAATGTCAACAACTCCTGAAAATGTAACCACTAAAATACTTAGGCCATTGCATGTTTAGATTTTGGTTAGAAGCCACTATTGTTATTACACTTTCAATACATTCGATTAACAAATCCAATCGCTGCCATCGTAAGGGAACTGCGTTTACTAATAATGTCTTACTAGCCCATGGCAATTCTCCATTCACTGTGCAGGATTCAATGCAGTATTCTGACATATAGAATGGTAAACTGTCTTGGGATCTCAGGGGAATACCAGTGAGCATCACTATGACTACAGAGATAAAGTAAGATCAATTCCACAACCTTGCTACAGCAACTATGGCCCCGTCATTTGGAACAACGTATCTGAAAATCTTAGGGACTTTCTGTCACAGCCTGGGACAGTCCAGGCTGGGTTTCTGGTGTTTCTGGTGTTTTCAAATGGAAATAGAGACACAATCTTGTTGATTAAGGTTGAATGCTAAAATAAACAAGTCAAATTTAAAGCGAAAGTATGTGAGCAGGAATTTGCTGCCATTTTTGTGATGTTAGTAAACGCTCTAAAATGTCTCAGACCCCAGACAAACTAACTTGACATTCAGGGTCCAGTTCAAGGTTTCCAGGTTGGCTTGTCTTTGTTGTCGACACAACACACTGGTCTTACGTAAGAGCACCTCCCCACCCATAAACCACACATAGGTGCCACAAACAAGGAGACATTGCAGAAAAGATCCACAAATCTCTACAGTGTTGTAGAGACACAATGCTCAAACAATTCATTTGCATTATCCTACAATCTATAAACAAACTTGATGTTTATTCGATCATGCGGTTTACCTTGTACTTTATTGTTTTGTGTGTGTGCCACAGTTATAGATACTCTGTGTCATCTCTAATTTACATTTTGGAAACAATTTACATATGGTTATTTGGTGATGATAAAGAAAGGGGAACACCCTTATACCTTACTACTTGTATGCCACAAAAAGGCAATCCAACAACATGCTATAGCATGGACTTTAAAATGGTATGTTTCATACCACCCACAAACTCTCTTATTATTAAATATAAAGATATTATAAAGCAAGAAATACAAATAAACATAAATACATACATTAGTATAAGTTGTGTACATTCATTTATTTAAGTGCACCAATGTCTGGGGTCACATGAGTGGGCATGAAGGTGACCTATGATCTTTTCCTACAATGGGAGAAAATAAATCGAATGTTGAGGATATTTCAACTTAAAGAAAGGAAGGCGAATGTTTAACTTTGTTAAATTCCCACCCTTCAGGGACATATACAGTAGGGAGTACAAGTATTTGATACACTGCAGATTTAGCAGGTTTTCCTACTTACAAAGCATGTAGAGATCTGTAATTTTTATCATAGGTACACTTCAACTGTGAGAGACGGAATCCAAAAATCCAGAAAATCACATTGTATGATTTTTAAGTAATTAATTTGCAATTTTTTGCAAGGTCCCCCTGCTCAAACATCTAGCTCAAACTCAGACAAAAGAGTAAATGGAAATGTTTCACTAATGCTTTAGATTAACAGTATAACATTCACAAAGCACAAAAGGTGTGCAGTGAAAGGATGAACCAAGGCACAGGAGTTGTATACTGGTTGTTTATTTTACAAGCCAGTCAAAAGGCAGACACGGTAACGTTGTGAGCGTACAATAAGTAAATCGAATATGACTATCATGTAGTCTAGTAAGAAGCACTGGACAACGAACAATCAACACAGAACGGGGGTGCAGGGGAACGGTGGCTGCTAGGAAGTCGATGCCGTCGAACGCCGGACTCGGCCCAGACGAGTAGGGGGCACGACCAGATGTGACACACACATGGGCTACATCCTAGAGTCTTACAGTAATCCTTTATTGACCATAGGCAAATTTAATTAATTATTGTCTTTCAAATAATGAAATAAAACATATGAGTAAGTTAAATTGGGTCCATATCTTTTTGTTAGCGCTATAGACTGAACCACACATTTTAAAGAAATATTTCATACAAACTAATGACTTATTTATAGTTTCAAATGGTGAAGGAGACTGCAATCCATCTTTCTTTAGATATCCGCACTGACATGTTGCACTTATCACAAATGATAATTATCACAAGTGCAAAAAAAACAAATAGCTTCAATGTGTTACATTCATTTAAATGTCAACAATCACAAAGAACGTTTTCACAATGCACATTTAATTTGACATTAAAGTTATTTAATTATTATTCATACTCGTGGTCATAATTTTAAAAGCTAGCCATGTGTTGTTCTATTATGAGCCATTATGTTCCTTTGGTCCTTACATTAATTGTTACCATCATTCTTAAACCCCGGGCCATTTCTCAAACACCAATACACATCAGTACAATATCAATTAATAATGTGGATTTCATAAATCCTTTATAACATCAGCAGTAATGACGAACTGCTTATACAGAGAATCAGCTGAATAACCCCTAGGAGTAGAACATTTCCATGTTTAATCACCGTAGAGCAGGAGTCCATAGAACCACCAAAACCGAAGAAGAAACCTTAAGCGGAGTCAGGCTCCAGAGACAGACTGGTAGAGTTGTACGATCAATGCCGGGGGGAAGGTCACTCTATCCTCCATGTACCTGCAGCACCAGGTGAATGACTGACATTTTATCAAATTGGTATGATGAGAGTGGATGATGCTCTTCCATCAGCTTGCTTTTGAATGTCAGCATCACAGACTCCTCACTGAGACCTGTACACATAACACATAAGATAGCTTATTTTCATCATTACATTTAAACCAGGTGCGTTGGGACATGCATGCTGATTAGCCGATTGCCACGGTAGCAATAAGGCAAAAGGGTTGTAGTATATTGGGACTGTAGTATGTGGGGATTGTAGTATTACTGCACATTTTGGGCAGATAAAAGTATGTCCATATTTCTTAAAAGAAAACTAAATATTTAATGTGGTGTCCTAATTTGACAGTAAGTTACTCATTGTAATTAATGAAACATGACATCAATAGAAATGAATTCATTTGATCAACTATATTCAACAGAACTATTTCCCTGGGACCATATTTTTACATTTAGTTACATTTAGATTCAGATATTCAGTAATAATATTTGTAATTAGTTGCAATAATTATTGAAAGTAGACCCAACAGCCCATTTTTACAATGCAGTATTTTCATCAATGTTATTTTTCTTTAATATAATCGGACCAACAGTTAGTGTCAGAATAATTATGATGTTAATGTGTCTGTGTAAGTATAAGTATAATTAGATTCAATGTATTTTTATTTTCTCTGTTTGCCTAGGCAACCATCAATCACATTTATTACATAAAGCCTTTTAAACTCCTCCTCCCATTGGGAAATTAACAAAGAATTCATTATTTAATACATACTGCATATTCACATTGGCCCATATACATGTTCTATTCAACATACCTGAAGTCTTAGGTTGGGTCTTAAAATAGTCCTCCTTCAGCTGTTTCACTGTCGTCCTGAATGGATCAGCCACATTAACTAGTGTCCTATCCATTGTAGGGCTTATCATTAGAACCTGGCAGACCATGTTGTTGCTCTTGTTGTTGAAACTGACTAAGTGGTATAACTGCGTAGTATGTTTAAACCAGCTATATGGGCGTGTTTTTTCCGGTGTGAGAGAAACCAATTTCTTTCACTTTCTCATTTGTTTGAGTCATCATTTATACTCCCAATTTGTAAAACCATTATCATTGTTTGTCAGGTTTGGACTCGGCCCTTTTAAGTAACTCATAGGCTAGCCGCTACAACAGGGGTGGGCACATTTTTGGCTGGGGGGCACATCAGGATTTTGAAATGAAATGGAGGGCCACATTTGTTTTTGTAATTTGTTAATCATAATTGATTTGGAGGCCAGAAAAGGGCATTCCGTGGGCCGGATGGGACAGCCTTGCGGGCCGCATTTGGCGCTCGGGCCGTAGTTTGTCCACCCCTGCGCTATCACATTTAAAATGATATATAATGGCAATTCTCCAATTAGTGTGCAGTATTCTATTGCAGTATGCAGACTTACAGACTGGTAAACTGTCTTGAGATCTCAGGGGAATACCAGTAAGCACCAACATGTTACTATAGCAACAATGCTCCTATTCTTTGGAGTTGGAGGGACTTTACATAAGACACGTCATACCGAAAGAGTAAGTAAAATGTAAACAGGTTGATTAAGGTTAAATTGAGAGTTGAGAGCAGGTTCACAATGAGCACGTGACAGATGTAAAAGAGTTGCGGTAAACGTTATGCTGCCAAGTAGCGCCACAGACTGTCCAGGAGCTCACTGATGCACTGATTCAGGAGAACCCCCTGAACACCCAAGAGGTTTTCAGCAATTTGAGCAACAGTTGCTCCTCTGTTGGACCAGCCCACACAGGTCAGCCTTCGCTTATAATGCTATAATGACGAGATTTACCTCATCTGTCAGCGGTTATAATGTTATTGCAGATTGGTGTATAACCCAACATCCGACCAGGCTAAACACTAATGTGTGATGTATCATTAGCACTGACCTCTATAGGTACACTGCATGAAAAGCAGATGAGACAGACAACACGGATCACTTGCATGACCGAAAATTGCGGAACTTTGCACGTCTATTCCGATCATAATTCTTTCACGAATATAGTGCCTGTTTAGGACTTTAACCATTAGAAGCAGAATAAAAATAACAGACAAGTTACTTACTTCAATGTGGTCTCCAGCTCTATCCATTATACCTGTAAATTACAGTATCTCACAAAAGTGAGTACACCCCTCACATTTTTGTAAATAGTTGATTATATCTTTTCATGTGACAACACGGAAGACATGACACTTTGCTACAATGTAGAGTAGTTAGTGTACAGTTGTATACCAGTGTATATGTGCTGTCCCCTCACAATAACTCACCACACAGCCATTCATGTTTACACCGCTGGCAACAAAGGTGAGTACAACCCTAAGAGAAAATGTCCAAATTCGGCCCAACTAGACATTTCCCTCCACAGTGTCATGTGACTCGTTAGTGTTACAAGGTCTCAGGGGTGAATAGGGAGCAGGTGTGTTAAATTTGGTGTCATCGCTCACACACATATACTGTTCACTGGACGTTCAACATGGCACCTCATGGCAAAGAACTCTCTGAGGATCTGACGAAAAGATTTGTTGCTCTACATGAAGATAACCTAGGCTATTAGAAGATTACCTAGACCCTGAAACTGAGCTGCAGCACGGTGGCCCGGACCATGTAGCGGTATAACAGGACAGGGTCCACTCAGAACAGGCCTCGCCATGGTCGACCAAAGAAGTTGAGTGCACGTGCTCTGCGTCATATTCAGAGGTTGGCTTTGGGAAACAGACGCATGAGTGCTGCCAGCATTGTTGTAGAGGTTGAGGGAGTCACCCTGTCAGTGCTCAGACCATACGCCGCGCACTGCATCAAATCGGTCTGCATGGCTGTTGTCCCAGAAGGAAGCCTCTTCTCAAGATGATGCACAAGAAAGCCCGCAAACAGTTTGCTGAAGACAAGCAAACTAAGAACATGGGTTACTGGAACCTTGTCTGGTGGTCTGATGAGACCAAGATAAACTTATTTGGTTCAGATGGTGTCAAGCGTGTTTGGCGGCAACCAGCTGAGGAGTACAAAGACATTTGTGTCTTGCCTACAGTCAAGCATGGTGGTGGGAGTGTCATGGTCTGGGGCTGCATGAGTGCTGCCCGCACTGGGGAGCTACATTTCATTGAGGGAACCAAGATAACAACATGTGCTGTGGCATACTGAAACAGAGCATGATCCCCCCCCC
>JACXGK010012978.1:0-13549 GCA_016801125.1 Novumbra hubbsi | reverse complement strand
TGTAGGTAAGCGTGTCCTGGCATGTGATGTAGGTAAGCGTGTCCTGGCATGTGATGTAGGTAAGCGTGTCCTGGCATGTGATGTAGGTAAGCGTGTCCTGGCATGTGATGTAGGTAAGCGTGTCCTGGCATGTGATGTAGGTAAGCGTGTCCTGGCATGTGATGTAGGTAAGCGTGTCCTGGCATGTGATGTAGGTAAGGGTGTCCTGGCATGTGATGTAGGTGTAGGTGATGTAAGTGTTTCCTGGCCAGTAGCAGCTCCTCATCAGGTAGCTGGTTTGCTCTTCTCAGGTAAAGCATTTGCTTGATACTTCTGCATATTTCTCTTGTCATGGTCCTCACATGGCCTGGCTGACAGAAAGACAACAACACTTTCTCAGTTTGGATTTGCAAAGTGCAAACTAATATTTGTATATATGGCTGCATCCTTGATGCAGGGTCTGTTAGAACCTTTGGCACTTCTGGGTTATATCGTTGACGCAGGGTCTGTTAGAACCTTTGTCACTTCTGGGTTATCTGGGTTATATGGGTTCTCTGGGTAATCTGGGTTCTCTGGGTTATCTGGGTTATATCCTTTTCCTTGTTTTTTTGTGTTTTTTCTTTTGCCGATTTTCTCCCAAGTTCCCTTTGGTGCAGTTCTAAAGTTATTGAAGACAAGAAGTTCTGTCTTTGAAATTTTGTCTTCAAGATCAAAATCCATTTTAGTAACTCAAGACAATATTGTCCTGCAATAGAAGACAAGGTAACTTTCTAAAACCATTTGACGTAGTAAAAGGTACTCACAGTGCATCTGGAGAGTATTCACAGCGCTTAACTTTTTTCACATTTTGTTATGTTATAGCATTATTCCAAAATGGATTAAAAAAACACAATTCTACACAAAATACCCCATCATGACAAAGTAATACCACATTATATTGTTGCAACTTTGGCAGCATTTACAGCCTCAAGTCTTTTTGAGTATGATACTACAAGCTTGGCACACCTATTTTTGGGCAGTTTCTCCCATTCTTCTTTGCATGACCTCTCAAGCTCCATCAGGTTGGATGGGGAGAGTTGGTGCACAGCCATTTTCAGATCTCTCCAGAGATGTTCAATAGGGTTCAAGTCTGGGCTCTGGCCGGGCCACTCAAAGAGTTGTGCCTAAGCCACTCCTTTGTTATCTTGACTGTGTGCTAAGGGTCCTTTGGTCCTGTTGGAAGATTAAACTTCGCCCCAGTCTGAGGTCCATAGCGCTCTGGAGCAGGTTTCCATCAAGGATGTCTCTGTACATTGCTGCATTCATCTTTCCCCTGAAAACATGCCCACAGCATGATGCTGCCACAACCATGCTTCACCGAAGGGATGGAATTGGCCAGGTGATGAGCGGTGCCTGGTTTCCTCTAGACATAACACTTGCATTCAGGCCAAAGAGTTCAATCTTTGTTTTGTCAGACCAGAGAATTTTGTTTCTCATGGTCTGAAAGTTTTTAAGGTATCATTTGGCAAACTCCAGACAGGCTGTCATGTGCCTTTTACTGAGAAGTGGCTTCCGTCTGGCCACCCTACCATACAGGCCTGTTTGCTGGAGTGCTGTAGAGATGGATGTCCTTCCAGAAGTTTTTCCTCTCTTCACAGAGCAACGCTGGAGCTCTGTCAGAGTGACCATCCGGTTCTTTCTCACCTCCCTGACTAAGGCCCTTCCCCCCCAATCACTGAGTTTGGCCAGGAGGCCATTTCTAAGAAGAGTCCTGGTGGTTCCAATCTTCTTCCACTTACTGATGATGAAGGCCATCATTAGGACCTTCAATGCAGCAGAAATATTTCCGTACCCTTCCCCAGTTCTGTGTCTCAACACAATCCTGTTTAGGTCTAAAAATGTTTTACCTAGGTCTAAAAAAAATTAGACTTCATATAATAACATGTGGAAAAAGTGAAGCGTTGTGAATACTTTCTGGATGCACTGTATATTTTTTGTAACATTTATATTCAAACATTCAGGTCATAAATAGTAAAGCTTCCTTTAAAAGCATGGTACGTAATGGTACACAGTTATGCTGTTATGTTGGATTCTTCATGTACCACAGAGTGTGGTCGGAGGCCATACATTTCTCTGCACACTTTTAACCCGTTCCATATTACTTTTGCTTTTGTTACGGTTTCATGTTCATTTATTGATGAACAATTGTGGTGCAATCTTTTGTATTGTAGTATTTCCTTTACAGTTTAACAGGAAACAGGATTATCACAGCTAGGCAGGTGTTTGACAACCAGTCTAAATGGCCAGGCTGTGCTCACGGAGTCTGTACTGTTTCCTCAGTTGTTGATCCATCACATTGGTCAGGTATTCACTCTCTTTCTGCATGTGTGTTTTTGTTTCTGTGTGTTTGTCCTACACCCCTGATGCTGGGATGCTGAAACACCTCTACACCCTCTCCAACTTCCTTCTGGCTAGAATTTTAAACATACAACTGGTGTCCATGGTTATTGTCTAGGGATTTTGAACTGATGCAGAGTTTACAGCTTGGGTATAATACGCCAGTATCGACAAAGAAAATGTTCACTTTGCCTAGGTTAAGGGTTTGGTTTAGAAGTCAATGACAATATACATTATTTTGGTTGTGTGTGTTCCCATACATTCCAAAAATGTGGGGTTTTACACTCCTAGCTAGTCTAACCCTAAATCTAATCCTAACACCAAAAACATATAGCGCTGTATGGTATATTTCCCACAAATTATGAACAGTAAGTACAACCCTTTCTGAACGCCAATAATAAATAATAAACTCATTCTCATCACATTGGTTTAAATGCACTGCCTTGTCAACTCTCTGCATTGAGAGACACAGCGTGAGCAAGAGAGAGACACAGCGTGAGCAAGAGAGAGACACAGCGTGAGCAAGAGAGAGGCACAGCGTGAGCAAGAGAGAGACACAGCGTGAGCAAGAGAGAGAGAGACAGCGTGAGCAAGAGAGAGACACAGCGTGAGCAAAAGTGACAGAGTGAGAGAGGCTGTGTGACAGAGAGAGACACACACACAGTGTGAGCAATAGAGTGAGAGAGACTGTTTGACAGAGAGAGACACACACACATAGTGTGAGCAAGAGAGACTGTGTGACAGAGAGAGACACACACACATAGTGTGAGCAAGAGAGACTGTGTGACAGAGAGAGACACACACACACAGTGTGAGCAAGAGAGACTGTGTGACAGAGAGAGACACACACACAGTGTGAGCCAGAGAGAGAGAGCGAGAGGGCCACTGTTGTGTGGCTCATTTCCAGAAGTAGTTATTAAACAAAACGAGGTTGTAATTATCCGGGTCAGACAGGCCGAGTCAGCTGTTTAAAACTATCCCCATTAGGAGACAGGTAACCAGCTGGACTGGAGAAAATGGTCAGCCATCTTTCCCCTAGATGCATGTCCTGTTCCACACCATCTGAATCATTGTCAGCTGCTCTGACATGTGACTGGCTCCAACCAGTTATTGCTTTGAGCTTTGATTGGCTCAGGCAGGTCCATGTTCCTGGTCTATACTAACAATCCCAGAAGGCCTCTGGCTGTGTCCTATTCCCAGAGGAAAGACAGGCTATGTCGTTTGTTGTGGTGTACAATCCCAACAAACTACACTTCCCAGACATCTGTCCTAGAAGATGTTCTATACTAAACACACTAA
Source organism: Novumbra hubbsi (assembly GCA_016801125.1). Lineage (NCBI taxonomy): Eukaryota > Metazoa > Chordata > Actinopteri > Esociformes > Umbridae > Novumbra > Novumbra hubbsi. The sequence goes on along the minus strand of JACXGK010012978.1, from coordinate 9,895 downwards.
ACAACCTGGACATCTGTCTTATAAGATGTTTTATACTAAACACATTAAGCTACCCATACATATATCCTATAAGATGTTAGTTATAACCATTTAAGAATAATGCTTCTCAACGTTTAACTGTGAAGAGTTGAGCATGGGTTATATTTAAAAAACCACTGCAAATTGACATGACACTGCCAATAGTCTCCCACAAGACATGACACTGCCAATAGTCTGCCACAAGACATGACACTGCCAATAGTCTCCCACAAGACATAACACCGCCAATAGTCTCCAACAACACAAGCAACTGCCAATAGTCTCAAACAAGACATGACACTGCCAATAGTCTCCAACAACACAAGCAACTGCCAATAGTCTCCCACAAGACATGACACTGCCAATAGTCTCCCACAAGACATAACACTGCCAATAGTCTCCAACAACACAAGCAACTGCCAATAGTCTCAAACAAGACATGACACTGCCAATAGTCTCCAACAACACAAGCAACTGCCAATAATCTCCCAAAACACATGACACTGCCAATAATCTCCAAGAAGACATGACACTGCCAATAGTCTCCAACAACACAAGCAACTGCCAATAGTCTCTAACAAGACATGACACTGCCAATAGTCTCCCACAAGACATGACACTGCCAATAGTCTCCAAAAACACAAGCAACTGCCAATAGTCTCTCACAAGACATAACACTGCCAATAGTCTCCCAGAAGACATGACACTGCCAATAGTCTCCAAAAACACAAGCAACTGCCAATAGTCTCTCACAAGACATAACACTGCCAATAGTCTCCCACAAGACATGACACTGCCAATAGTCTCCCGCAAGACATGACACTGCCAATAGTCTCCCATAAGACATGACACTGCCAATAGTCTCCCCCAAGACATGACACTGCCAATAATCTCCAACAAGACATGACACTGCCAATAGTCTCCAACAACACAAGCAACTATCAATAGTCTCTCACAAGACATGACACTGCCAATAGTCTCCAACAACACAAGCAACTGCCAATAGTCTCTCACAAGACATGACACTGCCAATAGACTTCAGGTTCATCTTGCTCTACAGACTACAGAGGACCTCATAATATACATATTGACTCACATAGGGCTTAAGCCTGAAGTACTGCACTAGATAAGAAATATGGTGTAATTGTGGCAAGCAGTCTGTATCTCTAAACTCTTCCCATTAGTATTCTAGAAGCGACACATACAAACACACACCCCTTTGTGAGTCATTTGATTGGGTGAAGGGACTTAACCAAAACTGAATCAAGAGTTTATGGTGGACGGCTCAAAATAATTTAGTAAGGCCCAGATTCAAGTATCTTAATTGGCTTCCCATTTTTTTGCTTTGGGCTGACAGCCAGTCACTATGAACAGTGTAAGCTGTGCCCTCATCCTGAAAAGATGGGCCTCATCAAGCAGATTCACACAATAGCCTACACTTGTAACCTACCTGTTGGACCATTTTACATGATTATTGTAACAAAAACCTTTGATTATGTATTTCAATCACCCACTGCACACACAGCTTTGAATGCATTTCACCCATTAAAAAAGAATCTACTTAACTATCTTTAGAAAGGTAAAATAAACCAAAGACAAGTCAACTGACAGTCCCAACAACAGTTCTCAATAAGGAGGGTTGCTATGGCAAATTTTATGATATGGCAAATGCTACAAAATGGCAAAGAATGTAGTAAAACGGATGTTATGTAATGGTTACATTCATAGTAAGTGTCAATGTTAAAGTAGGGCTAATATTACTGAATGGCTGATCTTACTGTAAGACGATTTTTACACTATGGGTAATGTCACTGAATGCCGAAAGATTAGAGGTGTGAATCTTCACCTGCCACAAGAGTCGATTCGATTAAGATGCAGAGGGTAACGATTCGATTACAAACCAATTCTCAACCTGTTTTACAAGTTATTCAGGATATGTTCTTTTGCATAACATAAAGTTTTGACATTGTAAACGTACATTCCTGTAGCAGCTTCATTACAGGAAAAAAAAAACCACAGTCTATATCACAGACTATAATATGGGGAGGGGGGTGCTCAGCAGACTGGCAGATAGAATCAGCAGGTATCGTTGTGATCTGTGGAAATCTCCTAAAACCTTAACTGCCAAAAATATAGCTGCTAAAACACGATTATGCCCAAAATCCTAACTCCAAAAACCCACCCTCATATAAAATTGATAACCCTAACCCTTGATAACCCTGACCAAAATCTTATCCCTTAAACCCATAGCTCCGAAACCCCAAGCTCCTAAACCCCAAGCTCCTAAATCCTGTGCCCTACCGAGTACCCTAATCTTGGTACTCAGTAAAATGGGTGTCAGGTCTTCAATATTGGTTTAGGGCAGATTATAAAACCAATACTGCACCAGCCTGTAGGAGATAGCTATACTATACTATTTTCAACCACACATGATATCAGCTTTAAGGACTCTTCTAGAACTCTCCCTACGATGGTTTCAGGCTATCTTCCAGACTGAAGCCCTGTGGAGTAAATGGAACAAATTCCATATATAGTGAAACCCCACTAAAACCCTACACTTAACCCCATGTTACCAGCCAACGCACAGCTAAACACACAGATGTGTTTTTCTTACTCCTCCAATCAGAATTGTTTCAGCTGTATAATAATTGAGGGGTTTCTTGCGTGTGCAGCCTGTTTCAAATCACTCCAGAACTCTATGTCTTTCTTTTGAGACATTGCTTGGTGGATTTACTGGAATGTTTTGGGGCATTGTCATGTTGCATTGTCATGTTGCGTACTCCACATCTGCTTCAGCTTACAATTTCGGATAGATGGTCTCACATTTCCCTCAAGAACCCTCTGATACAATTAAGATTTCATAGTGGATTCTATGATAATGAGCTGGCCAGGCCCAAACCATGACATTTCCACCGCCACGCCACACGTCTTCTCTTAATGTGCCCAAAGTCTATTTTTCATTCATCTATCCAAAGTACATGTTCCAGAGGTCCTGGTCTTTGTCTAGGTGTTCTCTGGCAAACTTTAGTCTTGACCTGATGTTTGTTTGTCAGTAAGGGTTTCTTCCTTGCACACCTCGCATACAAATCAAACTTGTGCAGTCTCTTTCTTATAGATGATGCATGCACTTTGACATAAGTTATGGCTACAGGTAGGTCCCAAGATGACACTTTAGGATTGTTGGAGACTCCATGAAGCATCTTGTGGTCTGCTATTGGGCTGAACCTGCATAGATGGCCAGACCTGGGCATGTTTTAAATGTTCTCCACTTGGAAATTGTTTTCCAGAAAGTGGAATGGCTGAGGGATGGCTCAAATAGAAAGTGTTCTGGAATGGCCAAATCAAAGCCCAGATCTTAATCCTATTGAGATGCTGTGGGGTAATTTAAATGGGGTGTTCATGCAAGAACCGCCTCAAACATCACACAGCTGAAAAAAATCTGCATGGTGGAGTGGGAAAAACTATTATTGGAAACGTCTTTTTTAGTTTTTTTCAGCCAAAGGGGGCAATAACATTACATCAACTTTATGTATAGATATTGTTTGAAAGAAGATCAAATATTGACACGTCGTTATTTCCTAAAAAATAACAAAGTATTTCCATGGGTGTCCTAATTTTCCCACATGACTGTAGTGCAAAACAACATATCAAATGTGGATTTTTTTTTTTTTTTATTGTTCTCTAAAAATATATATATTTACATTGTCAACAAGTCAGTAACATGATTGAGTATCAAAAGATCATCCATTTGTGGCGCAACTTGGCGGCATCGGATGCACCGACACATAACATCCCAGAGGTGGATTCAGGTCTGGGAAACATGATGGCCAGTCAGTGACATCAATGCCTTCGTCATCCAGGAACCCGCCTACACACTCTGGCCACATGAGGCCCGGGTATTGTCCTGCACCAGGAGGAACCCTGGCTTCTAAGTCTAAAGATGGGTCTGAGGATTTCAACAGCATTTCAACAGCAGTCAGGGCACCGACGACATTTTGGTCACAAACATGTACACCATGGAGCCCGCTGGAGGTAATTTTGTGAGGATCTAGCAGTGCTCCTCCTGTTTCTCCTTGCACAAAGGAGCAGATACTGGATTGATCCTGCTAGGTGATACCCTTGTGTATCTCCTCTATGCTCTTGAGACTGTACTGGGAGACACAGCTAAAAATGTTGCGACAGCACGTATGGATGTGCCCTCCTGTAGGAGCTGGAATACCTGTGCAACCTGAATGGGCTGCAGCTACCACCACATGCTACAAGGAGTGACAAGGACAAGCAAAAGAATGAAGTATCAGTCAGGAAGGATAAAGAGAGAGCACTTGTCTGTGGACACCACCTGCAAAATCATTCCCATTTGGGGGTTGTCTTGCTGTTGCCTCTCCAGTTTTCCTGTTGGTGACCATGTGACATTGATTCACTGGACAGATATATCCTTGTAGTTTAATTGACTTGTTGTTATACTGTAATGATTACATGTTCTCCTAATTTTTCTGAGCAGTGTAGTACCACAATTCAAAAATAACATTGAGATTGTGATGATGAGATTGCCTAAAGGGATCTCATCATCTACTGTACAAAATATCATTAAGATTAGTATCATTATCATTAAGATTCAGATAATCAGAAGGAATCTCTGTACACAAGGGACAAGGCCGAAAAAACAATATTGGACGTCCGTGATCTTCAGGCACTGCATTAAAAACAGAAACAAATCTGTAGGACATCACTGCAGGGGCTCAGGAACACTTCCAAAAAACATTGTGTGTTCAAAAACAATTTCGCTCCATTCACAAATACAAGTGAAAACTCTACCACGCAAAGAAGAAACCAAAAATAAACAACACCCGGAAACGTTGCCACATTCCCTGGGCCAGAAATCATTTTACATGGACTGAGCAGGAAATCCTTCCGGTTCCAAATTGAACACTTGTGCGTTAAATGTATTATCCGGTGGTCTACGTGGAACCCAAATGGATTCCTCCTTCATGTTAGGTTTTGGGAAGGTAGTACTGAAGTATCCCATTAAACACTAGAAGTAAAAGGATGAGGTATTAGGATGGAAACGGAAAATATCCAAAATGATTAAACCCATAATTCGAGTGATGAAGGGCTTGTCTTGTCATGTCTCCAGGGGTTGATGATTGCATGGCTTTGTATGTCTGCTAACAGCCCTCACTGTTTAACACTATACCATCACAGCTTGACATGATCATCAAAATATCCATTTGATTGGCTAATCCTTCCTCCGCCCATCCAATGTCACAAACAAACACATACACAGAAAAATGGCAGTTCACAAACACATATTTGTTCAATCCCATACAGAAGTGTGAAAGCCAGATGGAGAATACTCAGCCAGACTTAAAATACTCAGTCTGACACACTATACTCAATCTGAACACACAATACTCAGTCTGAACACACAGTACTCAGTCTGAACACACGGTACTCAGCCTGAAACATTTTCACATTGTGATTATTAGTTGGTTTACTTCAAAATAGCTTAAACAGGAATAATTATAAAAATGTATCCAAACAGTTTCTGAAGACTTAGACGTCTTTTCACAATAAATCCTAGGCTTTCAGCTTTTATTGATGTATCTAGGAGATGAATGGATGAATTTGTCCCTTCTATAATGAATTAACTTCAGGTGTAATTATTGAGCATAAAAACACAGATGCACACAGGGCATGTTCTCTGTGACTGAGTTTGTTGCTTCCTAAGACGATCTGTCAGAAGAGTCTTCCAAAACTTACAGTAACCTGTTTCAATGTGTATGTGGTGTGTGTGTGTGCATGGCCATGTATGTGTATTTACAACATATACACTATATAGGTATGTTTGTGTGTCTTTATAATATTGCATCCTGTCTATTCTTTCCTTCCAAGATATATTTCAGCAAGAGACAAATATGCCTGAAACAAGATAATTATTCACCACTGTGGAACTACACAATAGTGTTTGTCTAACAACAAGCCTAAAGCACCAGTGTTGTGTGAAAATCAGCAGGCTGGGCTTTGGCCGTCTCCCCAGAACTAGCATCTGTCAAAACAAATGAAACTCATTTTCTACCCAAATAAATAAATAAATACAAATATTTTTGATCCATGGACAAAGAATCTGAACAACAAAAGAAACAGTGGAATTTCACCAGAAATAAACATGGATAATCATCATGGTTGGAATTGAGTTTGGCTGAAAAGAAGACAGAACAAAACAATAACGAATCACACGTCAATAACTAATCACACGCCAATAACTATTCACACGTCAATAACTATTCACACATCAATAACTATTCACACGCCAATATCTATTCACACGTTTATAACTTTTCACATGTCAATATCTATTCACACTTCAATAACTATTCACATGCCAATATCTATTTACACGTTAATAACTTTTAACATGTCAATATCTATTCACACGTCAATAACTATTCACACGTCAATAACTATTCACACGTCAATAACTATTCACACGTCAATAAATATTCACACACCAATATATATTTACACGTTAATAACTTTTCACACGTAAATAACTATTCACACGTAAATAACTATTCACTTTTCACACGTTAATAACTTTCATCCAGCTGAAACAGCAATAACTATAATATAATGACACCATGATCAGGGTGAGATGAGAAGACCTTCTGTCACGTGGATACAGAAGACATTCATAACTCCCTCGTGTTCCTTATTTGGTAGGATTTGTGATGACAGATGAATAGGGGTTATGTTTGCCAAATATGAGAGCAGAGAATTAATCTGTCAATGGAAAGAACTGGCAGAAAATATTTACTACAGGTGCACAACATGACATTACAAACATGCTGCTACCGGTTGAGCTTTTGCTGAAATGATGCCATTGTTCGCGTTACTAGTCATTATTCATTGAAAGCAGAGCTATCATAAAAATGTAATGTACTTGAGAATTAATAAACCTCAACCACAATCAAAAAAGAATCATCGGTAGTTCTTGTGACATGGCACTTGTAAGTGTTAATAATGTTCTAAAGAGCAACATTGCACAATTAAGCATTCATAATTTTATAAAGTGACATAGTACTATTAAGCAAATAATAAAGTTCTAAAGTCAAATGGCACTATTAAGCATTAATAATGTTCTAAATTGACGTTGGATTATTCTCTCAGAAAAACTGTCAACTCCAAATCCATGAGCACTCATCTCACACATGCTAATATAGTCTAATTATCCCATAGATTAATAGGGGATCCTAATGAGCCCCATCAGCGTTGCATTGTTCCTTAGTTCAGCAGACAGTGGGTCCTGTAGAGGCCTCATTATGGCTTCAACTAAATCCCAAATAGAACCCTATTCCCTTTTTAATGTCCTACATTTGAACAGAAAACATGAGGTTGGTACAAAAATGGGAATAGCATACCATTCGGGATACCTTCATCATCTCCATACTTAAGCCTGATTCTTCCAACACAGCTGCCCGCCTAGTCTAAAATAGCTCCTTTACACCATGAGGGTATCAGGGCACAGAGGGTATCAGTACTCAGAGGGCATCAGGGCACAGAGGGTATGAAGATCTGGGGGATATCGAGAGTCAGAGGGTATACAGACCCTACCTTCCGTCATTGGTAGGGGTCATTTTTGGAGATACAGTCATTGGTAATGCATGGTCATTGGTAGAGGTATAGCCAATGGTGGAGATACAATCATTGGTAGAGGTACAGTCATTGGTAGAGGTACATTGGTACAATTACTTTACCTAAATGCTCAGCAATATAATCCCTGTACCCTTTGCAGAATATCCTTGCCTGTGAAGCCCTTTTGTGCAAACCAATGATGACTCCACGTGTTTCCTTACAGGTAACCATGGTTAACAGAGGATGAACATTTCAAGCCCCACCCTTCTTTTAAATCTTCCAGTCAGTTATTCTAACTCAATCAGCATCTCCAGCCTTGTCCTTGTCAACACTCTCACCTGTGTTAACGAGAGGATCACTGACATGATGTCAGCTGGTCCATTTGTGGCAGGGCAGAAATGCAGTGGAAATGTTGTTTTGGGGATTAAGTTAATTTAATGGCAATGAGGGAGTTCATGAAATTCTGGAGTATAAGCAAATTGCCATCATAAAAACTGAGACAGCAGACGTGAAAATTAACATTTGTGTCATTCTCCAAATTTTGAGAATGACAACTTTTCATTCTCAGCTGTATAATCATTGGTAAAAAAAAGTATTTTTTGCAGCTATAGTCATTGTTTGATATACAGCAATTGGTGGAGATACAGTCATTTTTGGAGATACAGTCATTGGTAGAGATAGTGACATTAGAGGAGTTACATTCATTGGTGGAGATGTCTTTAGTCATTAGTGTATAGTGAGCAGAGGATTAGTGAGAGAAAGTTTTCTTGTGCTGAAAGATATAGTCTGTGTGGACCCATGTTAATGTTGTAACATGTTAGTCCGGAAGTCAGTGATCCATGAACAAATGGAGCTGGACATTTTGTAGACTTTGTGCCAAAACTCTCAGAATACGTCATTATGAGGGCTGTGTGTGGGCTGGATTATTGCTGTTTTTCAATATCTGTTAATAACAGTGTGATGATTAGATAACATACAACCACACTGTAGCTCTCTCTGTTTCTCTGTATAATGTCCATTCAGATCTCGCTATAGAGACAGAGCTTGGTGATAACAAAAAAGCACACTGCAAGATACATGGTCCCTAAAGCCTGTTAAGGATACTTAATGTACCTCGCTGAAACATACCTACCCGTAACCTAAGATCACAAGATGCAGGCTTTCTAATTCTACCTAAAATTTCTAAACAAATAGCCGGAGGCAGGGCTTTATCTCATAGAGCTCCACTACAGTGGAATGATTTGCCATTTAAGGTTTGAAATGCAGACTTCAAGTGTCTACAATAGACTCCTCTCTTCAGCTTGGTCTATGAATAAGTGTAGACTGACCCCGGGGTATGAAGGTGAATGGAAAGGCTTGATACTGTCATCCTCCGCTGTCTTGCCAGGTGGGCTCTTATCTCCACTGGGATGCCCTCGCTCTATTGCCATTCGGGGGCAGAGTCACTGGCTTGCTGTTGTTGCTCCAATTGGAGCCCTTATTCTAAGTGGTTACGGTTGGTTGGTGTCCCTTTGATTGATGCTTGGCGTTGTGGGTGGATTTACTTCCTACCTGATGAGCCAGAATAGGACTGGTCATCCCTTCAAGCCTGGTTCTTCCTAATTTACAGCCCCTTCAGGGAGTTTTTCTTAGCCACTGTGCATCAACACTGTCATCAAAATCCCTCACTTTCAAAATTGTGATTTCATAGGTAACTGAGGAATTGTGATAATACTACTACTACTTACATAATATGCACTGATAAACAACATATTATACATCCAAATTTAAATTGGAAGTCTGAACCGTTTTTTTGTAATTGCGTCTACACTGCATCTTCCAACAACATTAGCTGGACCACTGGATCCATCAATATACCACAGGAATGTGTACAGCAATAATGAAGGGTGTACCCTTTTGCCAAAGATGTGTACAGTAACAATGAAGTGTGTACCCTACTGCCAAAAATGTGTACAGTAACATTGAAGTGTGTACCCCTTTGCCAAAGATGTGTACAGTAATGATGAAGTGTGTACCCTCCTGCCAAAGATGTGTACAGTAACATTGAAGTGTGTACCCTTTTGCCAAATATGTGTACAGTAACAATAAAGCGTGTACCCTACTGCCAAAGATGTGTACAGTTACAATGAAGTGTGTACCCTACTGCCAAATATGTGTACAGTAACAATAAAGCGTGTACCCTACTGCCAAAGATGTGTACAGTTACAATGAAGTGTGTACCCTACTGCCAAATATGTGTACAGTA
>JACXGK010012977.1:0-13610 GCA_016801125.1 Novumbra hubbsi | reverse complement strand
AATCAGATGCACTGTGAGCAGATGAAACCAGATGGAATCGGATGAAAACAGATGAATCCCACGTAACCACATGAATTCAGATGGAATCAGATGCACTGTGAGCAGATGAAACCAGATGGAATCGGATGAAAACAGATGAATCCCACGTAACCACATGAATTCAGATGGAATCAGATGCACTGTGAGCAGATGAAACCAGGAATCGGATGACACGGTGAAAGGGAAAGACGGCGCGTTCACCACAGGTAGTAGACAACGTAATCCATGTAGCTACCTAGAAACGCCAGGACACAGATGCTAATGGCAAATGCAGAGCTGAGGCTCAGAGCGTTCTCCCCATCGTTGTGGTACCGCGCCAGGGTGACCTCACAGTGCCGCCCGCGGTAGCCCTCCAGGCAGCGGCACCAGTATTTGGCCGGGGAGTGGGCCACGCAGGTGCCATGGTGACACGGCCTGCTTGCACACAGTGTGTAGACGCACACCTTGCCCGACGCGTTCTCCTTGGTCAAATGACCAGGGGGACACCTGTGGAGAGGCAAATGACAAAGAGCGTGTGGTCAGTTTGTATTGAGCGTGTGGTCAGTTGGTGTTAAGTGTGTATTCGGTTCTATTGAGTGTGTGGTCAGTTTGTATCGAGTGTGTGGTCAGTTGGTGTTAAGTGTGTATTCGGTTGTATTAAGTGTGTGGTCAGTTTGTATTGAGTGTGTGGTCAGTTTCTATTGAGTGTGTGGTCAGTTTGTATTGAGTGTGTGGTCAGTTTGTATTGAGTGTGTGTACTACACGCACCTGGTTGTCATGTCCAACCTCAATTACTGTATTAAACTTTATAGGCACGATTACTTTTCCATTTTCCCACCCACTGTACCTAAAAATTGAAATATCTTTACTGGTACGCTGTTTATAGTTTCATTTCAACACGCACACTCTCCATTTTCAACAGATCAACACCTCTTTCATAGTACTTAATGTTTCTGTTTGCTTCAGCAACATATCCCTTCATTCTACCACGGTGTCTCCCCAAATTGCTGGACTGATTGCTGGACTGGAGAAATAATTCCCACCATGATCAGCACCAGAAGAAAGCATCCAATGAATGTTTGTGGTTGAGCCTGGACTGTTCAATGCCCCATAAGTGGATCATTGTCTTGGTAAGCAGAATTCTCGTTAATATATCAGGAGGGGAAGCATGGATGATTGTGTCAATAATGTTTATACATTTTGGATCATAGCCCCAATTAACACAAACACAGTCCTAAGTACAACACAACAGCTGTATTTTTTTTACATATCTGACACGTGGAAATTTGAGCCGAATTCTAACGAAATTTATTGCTAACGTTAACCCAATGTTGCAAATCACATCAAAACAATGACACTTTGAATTTTATTAAAATCTATAAAAACTAGGGCCGGGGGAGTCAATGCGTTAATCTTGCGAATCATTTGAAATGTTTAGCGCATTAAAATAATTAAACGAATCCAAAAACTAAAAATTAGGTTAACAGCAAACGTCAATCATAACCGAAATTCGATCGTATAAGAACTCATTCAAACCTGGTAAAAGTGTATGCTTAACTCAATAAATGATCTTTCATGTTCAATCATAACATTTCTAACTGTAGTTTGTAAAATCCAGATTTGATCCAACAACAATACTAATAAAAGTTTAGTACACCACAACGTTGCCGACACATTAACAGGGTTGTTGCCCTGTTAATGTGTCGGCAACGTTGTGGTGTAACAAAGCAGGTGCAACAAAGCAGAGAAGCAAATTATTACAAAAAGTGTTATTTTGGAGGGTCCAGCCTTCAATAAAGAAACGCAAAGCTAGGAGTGTACTATACTATACTATTTGATATATTCTATACTATTTTAATTGCATAAATGGTTTAACATGTAAATATGCGTGGATTGTTTTGTTGAATTGTGGTAACTTGTCGAATGCATTGCCCATAAATGTCAAAAGAAATTACCAATTACCATGAGGTTGACTGAATTTTTCACACTGACTGACTTTTGTAAAGCATAGCTGGCAAACATTTGTTATTTAAAAGAACATGTCAAGCCATCCTCATGTTCTTCAATAAGAGCTCAATAAAACAAGAAAATCCCTGCTGACAATACTCCTCGGAAATGCTGGCCAATACACTCGTGAGTCCTGCCAGCCACTCATCAGCTAGCGGCCCAGTCAGGTCTCTAACCAATACTGTGTTACTGTGGTACTGTGGTAGGCGTGGTAGACTAAATAAAACTGATACATTAAATTTGTCTTATGTGTCTTGTCTGTTTTTTGATCAGTGGCTGATTATTCATTTCTTTCTATTTGATGACAGCCTTTTCCAAAGATGCCATATTGTTGCAATGAGTTGATCAGATACGATGCATACATTTTCATACAACCATGTTAATTGCCTGTGTGACACTATTTTGCATTCCCTTTTTATAGTGTTATTCATGAACATGATGCCTACTTTGTACATTTTCCCTAAGAAGATTATTATTTCTGTTGCCAGTATATTGGAGTTTAGCCATATTATTTCTTGGAGTATCGGTTCTGCCCCCTCTGGAAGAAAACAATGTATTTGAAAAGAACTCCGTACAGCTTCAGTTGGAAAGGAAGACACTTCAAACGGAACCCATTTCAACCCACCAAAAATGCCTGGTTTCAATGCATAATGGGAAAAAGGACCTTAAAATCACTATGTTCCTTGCTCAGCAGCCGGCTGGATTTAAATATAATGTTGGTATTATTGAGGATTGAGAGGTTCAAAGCTTTGATATATAATAGTTTAGCCCTCCAGATTCATGCTTGTTATATAAACAGGATCCTTTTATTTATACTGGTGTTACATTTCTGAAATGTAAATAATTAACGTTTTGACATAATTTGTAAAAAAGATCTACAGCTGCTAGCAGCGACATAAATACATGTCAATTGCTAAAAAAGCCAAAAATCCAAGTGACCAGGTGTGTCCTTCTCAATGATTTCAAACTCCTATCTATTTTGCAGTTTTGCCTGCAATTTAATAGTTGCAAGACCATTTCACTATTATGGATGCATACAGGTGTCCCCATCAACAATCCTTTTCGATAGATTCTGATAGCTGTCTCTGATACATGGTTGTGCTTTAACAAAGATGTTTTGCTGGAATAAAACAGAACCAACCATCTCCAACTACAGTGAAACACTGCAACTAAATGGTTCCTCATTCTTTCAGGCAAAGGTGTTATACACCCTGCAGTGTGTTATACACCCTGCAGTAACACTGCAGTAACACTAGCCTAGGTTGTACTTTTCTTCTTTTTTGTCAGTAAATGTCTGCTTCTCCTGAGGATTGTCTCCAGGCTCGGTACCCCGAGTGAACATCCCATGGTGATAAAAGGCCTTTAAGCCGTTTCACACACTCTGATCCCAGCCAGGGAGGACAGGAAACATTGGAGTCCTGGGGAGTTTGAATCACTGCTGCCAGGCTCCTCTGTCACTACAATTAGAGCTGTGTTTTATTCAGCTCATGTTGACACAACGTCAGGAGCTGAGACAATGCAGACAGAACAAGACAGAACAAAAGACCTGAGACAATGCAGACAGAACAAGACAGAAGAGCCAAGACCATGAAGACAGAACAGAAGAGCAGAGACAATGTAGAAAGAGAGAAAAACAGAACAGAAGAGCTGAGACAATGCAGAGAAAACGAGACAGAAGGGAAGACCTGAGACATTACAGAGAGAACGAGACAGAAGGGAAGACCTGAGACATTACAGAGAGAACGAGACAGAAGGGAAGACCTGACACATTACAGAGAGAACGAGACAGAAGGGAAGACCTGACACATTACAGAGAGAACGAGACAGAAGGGAAGACCTGAGACATTACAGAGAGAACGAGACAGAAGGGAAGACCTGACACATTACAGAGAGAACGAGACAGAAGGGAAGACCTGACACATTACAGAGAGAACGAGACAGAAAGGAAGACCTGACACATTACAGAGAGAACGAGACAGAAGAGCCGAGACAATGCAGAGAGAACGAGACAGAACCGAAGGGCTGAGACATTACAGAGAACAAAACAAGACAGAAGAGAGGAGATGAGACAATGCAAAGAGAACGAGACAGAACAGAAGAGCCGAGACATTGCAGAGAGAACGAGACAGAAAATATTAGGAGTATAGTATGGCTATAATGAGAAAGAACCAGAGAGAGATAGATTAATATTGTCTCGATTTGTATTGTTAAAGGTTTATTTACTGAGGTATGGGGAGGACAGTTCATGTTGTAGACTACTAAACACTGTCCGTTTGTTTAGCTGCTACATATCTCACCCAGGCACTCCTGACCAGCCCTGGCCTGAGGTGATGTTTTCTGATTAAAAGACTGCTTCCGTCTCTTTGTTATGCTGGGACAGTAGGAATCCAGTGCTGCTAAAGATATGCAGCCCAAAGACCATGTGACCTAACATAGAAACACTAAGGCCTTTGTTATAGACAAGAGTCTCGTGGCCTGGGGCCCATTCTGACATGGTTTCCTCCAAGTGTGTAGGTACCTGCACTGGTGTTTCCTCCAGAGGTCCACACAGACGAAGGGGGGAGAGCACTGGTGGTTCCTGCAGGCGTCTGATGGGCAGCCGGGTGAGACCCCAAAGGATGTGACTACCTGGAGTCCCTCGGACCACACAGAAGGCTGATTGGCCATGGGCATGGGTCGTCCGTTCAGCCTCAGGTCTCGTAGACACCCTGAGAGGGAGATGAAACAGCACCTTACAGTAAGTGACACTCAGAGACATACACACTAGGCCTTAGGCAAACACTTTTAACCAACGTCCATGAAGGGACGGAAACACCCGGACACACACACACACAGATAGCCCGGGGCCTAGCTGTCAGTGTAGTCCTCTGATTCTGAGGATATTTACTCTGCCCGTTTGTCTGCCTATCCTCTGGGAAGGACGATGTGTAACATCATTTATACACATCTCTGCTCCTGAATCAAGTCCTTCACACTTCATCCGCCTCTGCCTCATATCCATAGCCTACCTCTTCAAAGTCTAAATCCAAACCCATTTCAGATAGGAAGGCGGGGTAGCCAAGGCATCATTTACCTCAGTGGTATACAAGAGTAAAATACTGCAGTGCGTCAATCTTGGGTTGCCAATCACAAACAGATCCAGTTTGTTTACTCATTTATTTTCCCTCACGGTTCTCTGACATCGGCAGTAATACAAACATGCAAAGAATACCTATTGGAAGTTGATTAGTGTAACTCGTCAGTACCAGTAGAAAGTATTAATGATCAGTACCAATGGTCAGTAGCAGTGAAAAGTATCAATGGTCAATGCCAAAGGTTAGTTACATTGGACATTATTAAAGTTTGGAAAGTATTAAAAGTAATTACTAATAGTCAGTACCAGGGGGAAGTACTAATAGTCAGTACCAGGGGGCAGTACTAATAGTTAGTACCAGGGGGAGTACTAATAGTTAGTACCAGGGGGAAATACTAATAGTCAGTACCAGGGGGAAGTACTAATAGTCAGTACCAGGGGGCAGTGCTAATGGTCAGTACGAGGAAGAATACTAGTAGTCAGAACCAAGGACAATATGAAAGATCAGTACCGGGGACATTACCATACCTAGGAAGCTGTGGTTGTGTCCTGAATGGAACGAGTTTCCCAGCATCACCATGGATGGGTCAATGACAATCTTTTGACTTTGCCCAGGAGCAGCTGTGACTTCGCGCCTCCCGCCACCACCGTCCAATTGAAGGGTAAACTCTTTGCCATGACGATCCAGTGCCACATCATGCCATTCTCCGTTGTCAAGGCGATGGAATGGCAGTGTAAGGTTGTAAGGTCCATCACCCATATTGTAAAACACAGCCAGTAGTCCCTGATACACCTGCAATATACAGTAAAACTAAATAGAATGATGCTCAAACTATTACATTTCTTTTCAATTTGACTTGCAATTTCAAATTAATTTTTTAACGCACATTATATTGCATCATGCTCAACCAAACTTCCACGGACATTCCTTAATTCAGTCCAGAGGTAGAATATTACAGACAACTATCCATAGAAGCTAAGCCTGAGCCCACACTGGGCTGGAGATGGGGGCTAAAAGGAGCTGCTGGCATCTAGAACTGCAGAATGTCTCCTAATTGAAAATGGTGCGGCCAAAGTAATTGAATACCATGTTTTAAACTATGCAGTATAATTGCACATCTTGTTTTAACATTTTCTACCTCAGCATGGACATCAGAGCATAATGCCAAAATGCCTGCCACAACCACACATGAACTGATCAACCCCCAACTATATCTCCTTCTATAAACCCCCTACTACACCTCCTACCTCCTTCGTCCTCCTTCCCCCTTCCATCTCTGCACCACAAAAACACTCTTGAATAAAACATTTAATGAGTTTAAACTTTTACTTGGTAAAATAAATAAAACGCATCTAAATAAGCAACAATGCTTATCATTTTTGATTAACACCTTTTTGCTAACACCTAACAGATTAACACAACCCTGTAGTTTGAAAAACTCCTGTGTGCCATTATGTAAATAACAAGTGTACTTTCATTGAACATACATCAACAGAAGCCAGTAAAGGATTCTGAGATTTAACACTCCGGGTGTCTATTTATTCATGCGTCAGGCCCTCCCCCCTCCACCCCTTCCTATCTTTCAAACCAAACAAGGGAGCCTGGAATTCTGAAGACAGCCTTGTAAATTGGCCTTGTTGTCTAGATCCACACTCAAGTGTCTGGCGGTTCTGAGTTCTGAGACAGCCCCGGTGCTGTCCTGAAGAAATATTTTAGAGTACGCTGCTTTTGGAGAATTTTTTTTTTTGTAAAGCTTGTCGACTCAACCTGGAGACATTTTAGCCATAGGCACATTATTTCACCTCAAACGGCTGAAATCAGGCAGTATATTTGAGGCTGGTGGAGAAAGAAGGCTGAATTCAGGTTCCTGCTACAATGACTTAAGAGTCATTAAAGAGTTACATCAACAAGTTGTTAAGATTTGTCATGTGGCTTCTAGAGTAGGATGAAGGGAACCGGCCAGTGTTTATACATTTTCTATAAGGGCAGATGCCAGCTTAGGTTACCGAAAACACAGAGACCAAAGGTTCACCTAAACCTTAAAAGCTCAAATTCAATTCACACTCTGACATTTTTCTTCTTTCCCAGGGTAAGCCAGAGAGAAAAGGGCATTATAAAGTAGCAGAAACACCATGCGAGGAGGTTGGTTGTATGTACCACTCCACCGTCTTCAACTCAAATAGGGTACACAATATCGAGGAATCCATAGAGAAATCCCCAAGCAAGGAACCTGAAGGAGAAGAGAATTTGAATCGGACCTTTCCACATTAAACTAATAACAGCTACCCACTATCCTAGAGGAGATGTACTTCTAACTAGACAGACAATAAAATAACCTCAATTCTGTGCTCCACGGGCACATCTCTAAACAAGGCAATACAATACCCTCTGACTACACATAGAGAACTCCGTAGTGCCGAGGCCCACTCAACACCCACCTCCTGTCTTCCAAGCCTGCCATTACTCACTCCATCACTGTCAAGTGGGGAGCCACTGTGACAGTCATTCAGGCAACTTAATAACAACGTTCGGGAGCCGTGCTCACATCAAGACCCAATTAAAGTGCCTCGGCGGGCAGGCGGGACTGAGGGTGGCTCACCTCCAGGCGTATGTATTCATTCTGCTCCGGAGAGAGGAGGCCCAGAAGGACGCCGCCGGGGGCGTTGGTTCGGACCTGGATCTGCATGCTGGTGTGATGAGCAGGGAGCGACCGGCCCAGCTGGTACTGGACCTGACTCCTCGTGTCGAAGGACAATGCTGGGACTTCTGTCAGTTTGAAGAGGCAAAAGAAATTGCCGGAATCCAGCCACAAATAACTCACATTACTTATGATAATCTATCCGATAGAGCATTAGTTTGCTTAATGACAATTCACATGTTGTGACAGGACCCAAAACGGTATCTAATCATACATTACTGCAGTGATCGATATTGTATATCCTAAAGTTTTGTACCGCAAGGTATGTCAGTATTTGTGTATACAGTTTTATTCCTTCAATCTAAAAATGTGTAAAAGTTTGAACTCTAAGCTACTGTTTGTTAATGGTGGAAAAGCAATTCTCCCACACAGGACCCACACTCTGGATTGTAATACAGTCCACACGGTTCATCCCCACTGTTAACACTCGTTACATCCCGCCTTTGACGTACCGTCCTCACAGTGGATCCCCGTGTACCCGAGCCCACACTGGCAGCTGAAGGAGTCCCACAGCCCGTTACAGCGCCCTCTGGTGCCACAGGAGGGCACACCCATGTTCACACAGTTGTCGTCCGTCAGAGAGCAGCCTGGGGCACTGCTGGAGAACTCTGAGGGAGAACCAAGGTCATAGAGCTGCAGCGGAGATAATGAGAGGGAGCGGGAGTAGTCAGTGAGGGAGCGAGGGAAAGAGAAGGGGGTTTGGGAGAAAGAGAGGGAAAGAGAAGGGGGTTTGGGAGAAAGAGAGGGAAAGAGAAGGGGGTTAGGGAGAAAGAGAGGGAAAGAGAAGGGGGTTTGGGAGAAAGAGAGGGAAAGAGAAGGGGGTTAGGGAGAAAGAGAGGGAAAGAGAAGGGGGTTTGGGAGAAAGAGAGGGAAAGAGAAGGGGGTTTGGGAGAAAGAGGGAAAGAGAAGGGGATTAGTGAGAAAGAGAGGGAAAGTGAAGGGGGTTAGGGAGAAAGAGAGGGAAAGAGAAGGGCGTTAGGGAGAAAGAGAGGGAAAGTGAGATTAAGGAGGAAGGGAGAGAGAAAGTAAGATAGATAGCATGACGTTTTCAGCTTATCCTCAATAATGCACAATACATCCCTTTCTGAAACCTAAAGTGGTAAGAAGGAAAGATCACGGGCATTAAAAAAGGCGAAGGAACTTGACGGAGAATACATCCTGTCAGTACATGTCTGACATTAAAGCGCTGAAAGATCCCGGCCAAAGGGGAATGTGTTCACTGAGAAACATCAGCATTCAAAAGATACTGCCGGCTTAGCCTTGAGGTCACATTTACATTCCCTCTGGACTCCAGTCTTAAAAAACCTTCCAGCTATCAACAAAATGGGTAAAGGAGTGAGAAGATTAGGAAAACGGTAATGTCTGGAGCCAAGGTGGATTGGAGAGGTAGACTCTCCTGTTCTCACTGTGTTAGGGCAGAGGGCTTACCTTACTGTCCACAACGAGGTTGCGCAGACAGCCAGTGAAGTGCTTGTGCTGTAGCTGGGGATACTCATAGGACATGTCCTCGTTGACTCCGCCAAGCTGCAACACCTGACTTCCATTCAGGTACCTTTCAAATACAGGCAACACTTTACTGTCATTAGAAAGTGACACTGTTCATTCCTTCCATTAACCCTTTCCATCTACCCCATCCACAGGGTCCAAAATTAGCACTCACCACTCACCAAATGCGGGTCCATTTTGTCTTTGGTGAGTAAATTACGGAGACTACACGCCACGCTACACGCCACACTACACGCTACACGCCCCGCTACACGCCACACGCCACACGCCACGCCACACGTGGGTAGAAACAAATTTGGAATGCACACACTAGAGAAAGCACCTAGAGAAAGCAGCTAGAGAAAGCAGCTAGATGAAGCAGCTAGAGAAAGCAGCTAGATGAAGCAGCTAGATGAAGCAGCTAGAGAAAGCAGCTAGAGGAAGCAGCTAGAGGAAGCAGCTAGAGGAAGCAGCTAGAGGAAGCAGCTAGAGGAAGCAGCTAGAGGAAGCAGCTGGCTTGCTGTCCCTTCAATCGTTTGGATCTGCCACGCTGCATGTGTCGTGCTCGTGAATTGCGTCTGTCATCAAACAGCTTTTTTCTTTAAATACAGAGCTAGAACCTGAGGTACTATGCCTACATGTTGACAGTTTATGCCAAACCAGCCATCATGTGTAGGTTTATTGCGGGAACAAAGAAAAACAAAACCCTTCTTGCCGAGACCACTCCTATTGTGGCTAATGTGAGTGCCTCCTCGTCATCTCATCCACCGAAAATAATGAGGAACTTCTGTGAAAAATTGCGATAATGAAGTTGTTCCAGTAACATGGCTAGATTTTAAGGAGGGGGTTCTTTTTTTTACAATTTGTGTTGTGTCAACGCAAAGGAAAAGCGCAGAGACAATTCCTTAGTTGCTAACACTACAACCAAGAAAATGGAGAACATACTACTTCGCGAGACTACACGTCAGACCTCTGGGCACAGTTTCTGATGCACCAGACTACCCCAGGCTACCCCATCAGTACAGGCCCTCACAACGATCTAACGCTACGGCTAAGAAAATAACCATCCTTTTCCGAACCGCACACGCCATTGCCAAGAAAGCGAGACCCTATTTGGATTTTGAATGGATGTGCCAGTCAGTTGATTTAAGATGGTGTGTTTTATAATATATAATATTACACAGTTTCCACCAAAGATCACTTTATCTAACTTGTTAATTTCGTTGAATTGTTTTGTTAGATAGCAGGCTGCTGTAGTATTGTTAATACTTTTTAGCTACGAATTAATATCAACCCATACCCTTTCCATCCATCTACCCTATCCATCCATACCCTATCCACGCTTAACCTGCCCACCCATTCCCCATTCACCCATACCCTATCCACCCGTACCCCATCCACCCCTACCCTATCCATCCATACCCTATCCATCTATCTACCCTATCCACCCATACCCAATCCACACTTAACCAATCCATTCATCAATCCTATCCACCCATACCCTATCCATAAATACCCTATCCATCTATCTAACCTATCCACCCGTACCCCATCCACCCCTACCCTATCCATCCATACCCTATCCATCTATCTACCCTATCCACCCGTACCCCATCCATCCCTATCCATCCATACCCTATCCATCTATCTACCCTATCCACCCATACCCAATCCACACTTAACCAATCCATTCATCAATCCTATCCACCCATACCCTATCCATCCATACCCTATCCATAAATACCCTATCCATCTATCTACCCTATCCACACTCAGAATCACACTGCTTACATCTATTCATTTGTACAGTATAAAATCCTAATTATCTCAGCCCAAACTGGATGACACAGTAAATCAGTCGTCAAACAACAGAAAGAAAAATGCTAAATAAAATGTTTAGCTTTAAATCAGTAAGGGCTTTTAGCCCCTTTTTCTTTCTTTGCATATTTTGACATGTTATAATGTTATTACTACGTCAACTAGGAATGGATTGAGGAGAACTGAAGATCCTTCCTCCTAGGCATGTGTCAGGCCTGTTTGGGTTTTTTCCCCACACATCTCAACAAACCAGGAAATGATTTGGGTCAATGCAGGTGAGAGCACTCTCATCCACCCAACTGACCTCCGCTTTGCAGGCACCTAGAGCATTATGAGACCAGGGAATTGCTGACAATGCATCCACTCTCAGGGCAATGCTGGCCAATTTGCATCGCCCATGGGGTCTCCCAGCCACTCGGCAGCTATCAAATAACTTACTTGAGCAGTGCACCAACTGTGCTCACTAGATTAACAGAGTGGTGCATGAGATTCTCTGGAAAATTGCACAGTAAAACATGATTGTCAATGTATAGCTATTTTATGGAGGAAGCATTTGTTATATAGTGCACACTTCTGGATAAACAGACAGCATTTATTCCGCAATTGTTGAAAAATATCCCAAGAACAACTCTCTTCAAAATATCTCCTAACTGGACGGAAAACAGTGACAAACATAACATGTGGCCAAAACAGGAAAGAAGAGATGGGTTTTTGAACAGAAGTCAATTCAAACTAAATACAAAAGTCTTGAGACCTCCAATGAGCCATGACAATGGTATGTTTTGTGGAAGATTAATACTACATTTTCTTTATATATACATTTCAGAAAAATCCTTTTGGATCTGGCTGCTGGGCAGGTGTAATTGGTGTGACCTCAAAGGCAATTACCTGTCCCTATTGGGTGTGAATCCCCGGACCTCACAGGAGGATCGGTCCTCTGTCATGGCCCAGCTGTCCACGCCCTCTGTCTCCATAATAGTGGCACTAGAGCAGCGGTCCAAGGTTAACCGGACTTCCTGAAAAACGGAGGTTACAAGATTGCGTGTTTGTATATGTGTTTTGTCATACAAGAACATGGAAGACGTGTTTTAAGGACATCGATACACATTTCAATGGTTCACTTACCCAACCATTACTCCTTACATCCAGTCGGTGCCAGTGTCTATCTGACACAACTACGTTGCCGGGGAGCTGCAAGACAAGGGTTCCAGAACCATGGTTGATTTTCAGGCTTGGTGTTCCACCAATCAGCTCTGAAGAGAAAACAAGATCATTAGCATCAGCATCATCGTCAAAAACTCCAAACCAGTGTACATCTTTTTCCACACATCTCTTCACAACTGGAAGTCATTGGTGGCTGGGTAGTGGTCCATAGTGTTGGGCCAGTAAACTAAAGGTGTTAGTTGTTGGTTAGTGGCTATGTCTCTAACCCTACAGTAATTGCTCCTTGGCAAATATTGTAGTTACTACTCTGGTACAATCCTAGTAAAAATGTAATAAAAGCAACTCAGCTAAGGATCTTTGTTAGATTTTTTATCTTTGACTTGGAGAAAGTCGCAGAGATCAGGAAATCCCTCTAACCATGTCTCCCAACTCTCAGGACGATACTTGATCAAGGCATTCCAGCCGCTTGGCAGACACAGTCTGGACCTAGACTGTGCCACTCAGTTTAGTGCTTTCCTCATTTCAGATATTTTTTTCTCTAGAGAATTATGTTGCACCTATTTCTCTGAATTTGTCCTGCCATTCATACCTACATGTACGGTTTCAAGACTCAGGCCTCCTTAAAGTACCCAGAATTTCAAAACAAACAGCTGGAGGCAAGGCTTCCTCCCACAGAGCTCCATTACTGAGGAATGGTTTACTGATCCATGTAAGAGACGCAGACTCAGTCCGTACATTTGAGAAGTTGCTAAAGAATAATCTCTTCGGTGTCTATGAAGTGTAGTCTAGATTTCTTCCAAGGGTTTAAACCTGCTAGGGAGTTTTTCCTAGCATCTGTGCACCAACTCTTGTTTGCTCTTTGGAGTTTCTGGGTCTTATAAAACACATTTGCTTGAAAATTGCATTTGCAATATGTTGGGAATAGAAGAAAATCTTCACCTGATGGTGAACTTCAACATAAGTGTGAACAGTCTTGGCAGGTAAAACCCACTTGCTTATGTTTTATGTTTTTTTTCTCCTAACTGACTGTCCCTGGGTACGTTTCGATGTTACAGTTTTGTTGAAAAGTGAGAAGAAAATCGTTAATTTGGTACGTTTAGGCAAAAGTTGCAGGAGCACAACACCAAGAACACCACTCGGTAGTAATACCAGCGTGCTAACCAAACCCTATTAGTGACATAATATAACACCAGCGTGCTAACCAAACCCTATTAGTGACATAATATAACACCAGCGTGCTAACCAAACCCTATTAGTGACATAATATAACACCAGCGTGCTAACCAAACCCTATTAGTGACATAATATAACACCAGCGTGCTAACCAAACCCTATTAGTGACATAA
>JACXGK010012976.1:0-13559 GCA_016801125.1 Novumbra hubbsi | reverse complement strand
CCTGATCCAGCCTACAGTCTGTCTGTACCTCTGCCTGCCGACCTGATCCAGCCTACAGTCTGTCTGTACCTCTGCCTGCCGACCTGATCCAGCCTACAGTCTGTCTGTACCTCTGCCTGCCGACCTGATCCAGCCTACAGTCTGTCTGTACCTCTGCCTGCCGACCTGATCCAGCCTACAGTCTGTCTGTACCTCTGCCAGCCGACCTGATCCAGCCTACAGTCTGTCTGTACCTCTGCCTGCCGACCTGATCCAGCCTACAGTCTGTCTGTACCTCTGCCTGCCGACCTGATCCAGCCTACAGTCGGTCTGTACCTCTGCTGAGTCAACCCAGGTTCCGAACCCCTGCCTGTTGAAACCATCGATTGTTGTCTGTCATTGTCTGAATCATCCTCTTGTCTCCGAGGCTGCGTTTGGGCCCACAACCTGAGCTGTGATAAAGCGACCGGTGCTCACAGCACAGCACCTTGCAGATCGATTGGCATTTGCCAGAGAACACAGAAATTGTCCGGTCCGGCCCTTTTATTTCACAGACGAGAGCAGGTTCACACTGAGCAAACATGACAGACGGCAAAGAGTCTGGAGACGCCGTTGTGAACGTTATGCTGCCTGACGTTGTGCTGCCTGACGTTGTGCTGCATGACCGGGTCAGCAATGGTCTGGGGAGGCTTCTCCGTGGATGGTCACACAGACCTTGGCGAGCTAGCCTACAGTACCCTGACTGACACTGACTATAAATAATGATGTTTCACCAATTAGCTTTTCAAGTTTCCTCCTTTAAACAGATTAAATACAGGAACAGTGGGTGTGAAATTGAGATTATAAAAAGAGTAGCTTTACAGCCACAATGTCTACAAAACAAGATTGTTTAGTTTACAACCCTGACATCGACAGTGAGATTTCTACAAGCTCGTCCATTCAGCACACAACGTGTTCAATTTAAGGCATGGATTTTTGCTATATTCTTTTTTAATAAATGACATAAATAAGATATTTCATTAAATCTGATATTTTGATGCATTTCATATGTAATGAATGACATTTCACTGAATTAAATATTTCACTTCATATACATAAATAACATTGTTTTGCTGTGAAAACTTCACACGTTTTATTCATGACTCTTAATATGCAAGCATAAGGCCTGAATTTTAAAAAGGAAACCCTTTAAACATAAACATTTCCATTTTGTGAAAACAACAGAGTAATTTGTTTAGGCGGGGTACACTGGGAAAGGCACCCAATAAAAGAAAGCATTCTGGCTTTAAAATGAATAAAAATTGATTGAGTCCCCATAAAAAAAGGAATTGGCAGAGTGTTAACTGAATCTGCGATAAGCGTCTGTGGCAGTCCTCAGACTCTTTATTGTATGCTAATCCAATAGAGAACACTTAGCTGTAAACCTCTCTCTCTCTCTCTCTCTATGATGAGCTCACAGAGGATTTCCAAGATGGCATGCTGATGAAATTGTAAAAATTAGATTAGAGCAAGCTGCTAATGACTGCAAAAAACAAAGGAAAATCTCCAAATACAATTAAGCATACCCTCTCTTTTCTCTAAATACATCATATGTAAATTACTGTCATTGGGAGAACGATGTCTGCCTGGAAGCTAGAGGCTTCATTAGATATCTCACCAGGGTTTCACCAGGACTTAGATCTCACCGGGACCTTACCGGGATATCAACAGGGGCTCATACAGTACATGCATACACATTTTTTGCCATGAAAAATGTGGATTGTTCTCTGTAATGTAAATTCTAAAGCCTTTATAAACACAAGCATAGTGTAAGATGTTACCTGCATGTGTTGCTGTTTTCCTGATTGGAAGAGTAATCAGAAAAAGAGTAGAATGGCCTGGATGCATTTTAGAAAAGCAGATAGGGGACAACAAATAATCCCCAACAGCAAGCATTTCATACCAGCCAACAGTTTGCAAATAAGGCTTAAAGCTCAGCACACAGTGCTACATGCTAATATATGGTCAAACATCATGGAATACTCATCATGTCACTGGAACAAGACCCTTAATAGTTAATGGTTAACATCCTTAATCCTAGTGTGCTTTGACCAAAGATAAGCTTTCGTTACGGACTCTTCAATGATTCTTCTGTTATTCTGTTCACATTAAAGTATTTCCAGTGTCATTTATCACATGAAATATTTTATATCAACCAAGTAAAATATGTAGAAAAAGTATTAACTAAGTAAAATGTAAAAGTATTTTAGTACATTAGAACACATAGTATTTTATTTTTGTCTGTTAGTATTGTTAAATTCCTTAATTTATGCAGGTGATGATTGTGGCCCTGAGACATTCCTAGGGCCCTATGGTTTCCCCGTTGCGGAAAACACGGACGGAATCGTGGAATCTATGAATAAAAACAGGATGTATGGAATCTTGCAGAATTTGTCTATTGTATGTGTTGTTATTCCAATCAATAGCGTTGCCTGCTTGAATATGGCTAAATGAGTCAATGTTGCCTAGTTACCATGTCTGGAATATTCATGTTCACACGTAAATTGCCATCATTGATAAGAAACATGGCTAAACGACTTCCGTATTTAAAAATTAAGAAACACGCATTAACTGCCAAGTACCGGGCGGAACAATATCCCAAAGACTATTATGAGTCTGGACAAGTTTGACTGCACTTGTAAAGATATGTGCAATGACCATCTAAAATCAAGAGTCCATCTCAAGAACAAGGTGAAATCAGCTACTGGGAGCTCAGCCCTCCAGGTTTCTATTGAAGATAACTCATCATCAATAGATGCTAGACTTCAGTTTGTAGATGATTTTGTAGCATGTGTGCATAGATGAACATATCACTTGAGAAATTGAAAATGTAGCCAGAGACATTCATCTGCGGCCTCTTTGACCAACACATGCCAAATGTGCTGCAAGAGATCTGTGGAAAGAAAATCTTCACCGTTGTCGATGAAACCTCAGACAACTGGGAGCAGAGTGCACATAGTTTATTTTATACAAGTCAATATTTTTTTTAAATGGCAAGAATCCAAAACAGAAAAATAAAACGGAATTTGAGAAAAAATTAAACAGATTTCATATTTTCATCCTTTTAGTAGTGCTCTTTCTGTACACTGTTTTAACCCTGATAGAGGCTATCCTGTGAAATATGGAACATCCTTAGGATGACCTGGTGAGTATGTGACAACCTAAAAAAAAATGTTTTTTGAATCAGGGATTGGCCCTGATTCAGCTCTGCTATCATTCTAACCTATTTAGGAGGTTCTCTGGCATCCAGAGAAATATCCCACCCCAGGCTGCGCTGGAAAGTCATCAAATCTAGTTCGTCAGCCCCTCCTCTCTTCTAGATTGTTTACACTCTGCCAGCACTCCAATTATTTGCCTATCTGGGGGGTGGGGGGGACTGTCCACTTGGCCACTCAAGGGCCATTCAGACCTAAGAGTCCCTTAGCCTTTTATTTGTTTGTATAGGACAAACCAAATACACATACTATATGACAACTTTGCAGCAACTACGCAGCAATTAAACTGGATCAAGTAATGTTTGCTGTGCTGCTTGGCGGTTTCCTAACACAAACACAGGGGATGCCAGTTGCCTAGCAGCTTTTGTGTGTTCCTAGCAGCCAGGTAATTCACTTATCCCGGTATTGTTCTGGACTCATCCCTGTTTAACCCACACAGATTTGTTGGTAAATTTGCCTAGCTTTAGGGCCAAGGCCCCTCGGCATGTGCACAGAGAGCCAGGTGGCTGTGTGCTCCCCCCTCATGAACACATAGCTGAGGGAAGGCTGGAGGGGTTCAGGGTTGAACACATAGCTGAGGGAAGGCTGGAGGGGTCAGGGCTGAACACATAACTGGGGGGTGGCTGGAGGGTTCAGGGTTGAACACATAGCTGGGGGAGGCTGGAGGGTTCAGGGTTGAACACATAGCTGGGGGAGGCTGGAGGGTTCAGGGTTGAACACATAACTGGGGGAGGCTGGAGGGTTCAGGGTTGAACACATAGCTGAGGGGGGTTCAGGGTTGAACACATAGCTGAGGGAAGGCTGGGTCATCTGTTTGTGCTTCATTTAGCAAGTTTCTGGATAGCAAGATAAACACTTTATTGTTTTGGCCAGTAAAACATTGATTCTATATCATAATCATAATAATAATGCTAATTGATTTTTTTTTTGATTATTTCATTAAACAGGTAATTCAGTTGTTATACCCAGAAACAATGTAGACAAATGCAATGACAAATACAAATGTTTTGAGCATTCATGAAGTTGACGGGGCTGGTGTCCCCCTCAGATGTTGTATAATGTGGAGTCGTTGTCTGACTGGTTGTCAAGTAAAGTTTGTTCATACCTCTTCAAGCTCACTGCACACAAAATTAGCATTTTCCCCCATTGCATTTTTCTCAGTTGTACTTGGGTCAACCAATCTCAACAGCAGATGACCAATCACCAGGTTTGTGAATCAGATGGCCTCCTATAAAATCTCTATTCACTATTGTTGCCATATTGGTCTTGATAAAAAGTAGGGCCCTACCTACAGAATAGGGTGGCATTTGTGCCGGCTGCACACAATCTAAACGGTTGAAACTACCTGGCGGCCATTTTCTTGAGGCCTGCCAATCAACGCACTGGCCTCCTTCATTGGTTGGACCTGCACTACCCGTTTGTCGCCTCCCAAATCAGAATATTAATCTGCAGT
This sequence comes from Novumbra hubbsi, assembly GCA_016801125.1. Classification (NCBI taxonomy): domain Eukaryota; kingdom Metazoa; phylum Chordata; class Actinopteri; order Esociformes; family Umbridae; genus Novumbra; species Novumbra hubbsi. The sequence continues at coordinate 8,873 of JACXGK010012976.1, read as the reverse complement.
TGTTACCTAGGCAACGGGAAGTTTTCTGTGACCTATAAAAAGTTGCCATTCCTGTAACTGATACGTGTGTGGTTGGGCGGTTGTTTGTTGCCATGGCAGGCCAGCAGGTCTATAAATAGAGTCCTTCCTCGCTTGCACAGCCAGGGAAAGTGAGACGTGATCACTCAGTTGTGAGCTTGTTACTTAGTGCTGTTTACTGCATTGGTCTGGTTGCTTTAGCCAGGTTGCGTGCAGCTTTTAGAGTGTGAGTGTTTGAGAGTGCAGGGTGTGTTGGTTGTCCCCACTGTCCATCTGCCCATGCTGGTCTCTGACCCACGCGTGACCACGGCACTGACGGGTCGAGTCACCCAAAAGGTACCCCCTGGGATGGGCCCGCCCACACCGCTTGAAGCAAGCTGTGGAGCAAGCCTGATGTCACTGTTTTGAAACACTGCGTCCACATTGGGTTGTGTGTCGTTGGCTTTAGCTTGTTGGGTGCTAACATGCGTCGACATCATCACCAACTTGTAATCACGTTACTTGTTGAATGTAGTGTGTGTAGATGGTGTTACCAGACAGGCCCTGACTACATAACGAGCAGTTGTACTGGCACAACGCTTAACACAACAGCCCTCAGTGTCAGGCGTTGCCACTGGCGATCAACAGTGCTTCCTGTTTGGGTCATCCAATGGCAGCATCCAGGCTTGTGCGTGACTATTGTCAAGCACGTCCCTTCTCTCTTGGTGAATCACTTTGATTGGTTTCTTTTGTCTTGGTTTCATTTGATTGGTTTGCATGGCCACATAAATCATCTACTGGAGTTGAAGTGTTGACCCAACTAATGACCTGGTACACCAAGGTAAGACCTCTACAGTGGACGACCAATGAATGTCCATCATGAATGAAAAACAACAACTGTATGTCAGATCGGGAACACTACAGGAGGTCAGCTACTAATTCTCAAAGGACTTCAGCAGATGAACTACTGTCTTGTGGATCTTCCAGAAATCAAAATACTTTGAATGTACATAATATGACAATATATAGCATATTATGCTGACAAAATCCCCAGAATGAAATACTCAATAATCAGATACACCATTAAAACGCATAATGATGTGACTTCACTGGCTGCTGCTTTTAAAATCTGCTTTTATTGTTAGTGTGAGCAGAGAGTTAACACAGAGACTTAACACAGAGACTTAACACAGAGACTTAACACTGAGACTTAACACAGAGACTTAACACAGAGACTTAACACAGAGACTTAACAGAGAGTGTTAACAGAGAGAGTTAACACAGAGAGTTAACACAGACATTGTTGTTAGTGTGAGCAGAGAGGTAACACAGAGACTTAACACAGAGACTTAACACAGAGACTTAACACTGAGACTTAACACAGAGACTTAACACAGAGACTTAACACAGAGAGTTAACACAGACATTGTTGTTAGTGTGAGCAGAGAGGTAACACAGACATTCCATTCAGTCAGTCGGTTCACGAATTAAAACAAAATTCAAACAAATGAGCAGATTGAAGCATTGAAGGAATTCCAGTTTATTTCCTGGTTTCCCGACCCCGGTAGCTGGTGCCATCCTCTGACAGAACGTCATTACCCGCTGACGGTTCTCCTCCATTACCCTTCGCGGTGAAAGAGTGCAGACATCCATGGTTTAGTCATCGGATGTCAGAATGTCAATGAAGTCTGGAAAACAGTTAGCCCAATAATATTACATTCCATTCCACAGAGAAGAAAGAACCGATTTTCTGATTCCCAAACGGTAACCTATTCCCATTGTAGTGCACTCATGTTAACCAAAGGCCTACCAGTCCTGGCCACTACATAGGGGATGCAGTGCCATTTGGGACACAGACCATGCAGTTAGTGTTTTACTGTTTGGAGAGGACAAGCACCTGGCATTAAAAACACCTTTGAGTCACGATGTCAAGAGGAAGTATTTATCCTGACACCAGTCTTCCTATTTCCCCAATGTCACAGTGTTTTCCCCCTATCCACTCAGAAGTAGACCCTTGAAACCAAACGACATGTTTATTTGGGAGTGGGAAGGCAGAACCCCAGATGACCCGAATTTCTTTGTTGCGGTTAGATGTGTGTCTGATTTCTGTGTGTGTGTGTCAGTGCGTTGTGTGTCCAGTGGGGGCATGCTTTTGTGTGTGTGGTGAAGTCAGAAAGAGCAGGCCTACTGGTAAGGGCTGAATCATCCTTTCGTCATCCAAGGTCTCTGGCAGTTCATCTGTCAGAGACGATGTGTGTGGAAAGGACGGTGCTGTGTATTTGTCTGTGCAACTGCGCACAAATACAAATCCATGCACACAATGCGGGTGTTTGTTCCTTTTTCTCTTCACTTCAAGGTGAACCGGATTGTGGTGGTCGTCTGGCTACCCGGGATTTCAAAGACGGCGTAATTACCAGAGGTGTCATGTACGAGGCTACAGACACACCCGCAAGGCATTTGGCAATGACAACAATACACTCTCAGTAGCAATATCTGAGGGAATACTTCCTGTAATATCTCTCTGTAGATAGTTATCAGCCCAACCTGTGAGGCCTCGCTAACACAGAGTCAAAAAAAGGTGAGTCCCTCACACACTGAAATCACCAGAGGCTGCTTCAACCCTGGACCCGTTGTCGGCCTACATCCTTTAAACCTTTCAGGTGTTTTTGACGCTGCAGTGTCTTAGTCCTTTATTCCTCACACTACGCCTCACATCCGGGTCTCACCAACGTGTACCTGGCATCTGAAATGGTGAAATACATTCTTACAGGAGAAGTTCAGAGTTTAAGGTTTTAATTTGATGTGGTTCTTAATCTGAAAGTAGTCTAAAAAACGGTGTCTTTTTCAGTTGGACAAATATCAATGAAGATCTGTTTAAGGAGCAGTTTCGTTCAGTCAATTTCTCATAGTGTTGTAGTCTTTTCAAGCGGCTTCTGAGAAGGGACCAAATGGTTCATTACGTCATCACACTTTGACAGCTAATCTTTTTTGTACCAGTTGTTGATTTTAGAGCTAAGAATGACCTATGACTTAGCTGTAGTTGGCCAATAGGCTGTGGTCACATCCTAGACTGCGCCATTTCCCCTTCATAGTGCACTACTTTTGACTAGTGACCATAGAGATTTGTACCATATTGGAATTTTTCATTTTCGGGGCAGCATCTGTTTGAGGATGTCTTCAACCTTGTGGTATAACACATTACAGTGTCCACTTCCAAAATGGAACCTTGTTTCTTAGTATACTACTTTCGAGTGTTACAGACCATAGGATGGCACTTTAAATAGGAGGCATTTGGGGGACACTGCATTTGTTTCCCTTTCCTCAAGTGTATCACTTTTCTGGAATTCACCTTTTCCCATCACCTTTCTCATCCTCGTGGTGGCTCCATGAGGTCATGAAGGCTCAAATCATCCCTCTCTTCTCTGTACGGTTCCATGCTTTCAACAAATGGGACGCTATTTGGGAAGCTCACATGAAGGCAGTATTCTCTGGCAGTGTCCATAACACAGACTTTAGCTTGATTCAGGACAGAGATGAACGATGCAGATCGACATGGTTGGTCTTGTTGGAGCTTGTCTCAGAAAGTGTTAGGCCAAGTGATGGTTGGATGCCCTGCACTTCAGGGATGAGGAAATTCAACAACCTGGAGAGAAGCAGAAGAACTTCGTGATTGATCGTTCTTTGCGCTTCACTAGAAAGACAAACACTAAAAACCAGTGAAATGTGACCGGAAATATTCTGCCACAACAAAAATGAAATTAAGAAAATACTACGTAATACTACCATATCTAACATGTTATCTATTGCTAGCGATCTTTAACAAAATCATGAAACCAGAAGTGTTTTTGGCAAGTAGAAATGTTCTGAACACTGCAAACTGAGCAGAGTGTTTTCTCATTGGCTGCAAATCACCTGAAAACTTTTACTGACAGTTAAGACAGGACGTATCTGGGTTGCAGACCAAATGGTACCATTTTCCCTTCATAGAACAGAGGCTTAGGGGGCCTCAGTAGGGCACTACATAGGACGTAGGTTGCCATTTGCGCTGCATGCTCTGTTTACTCAACAGCACAAAGGGAGGCTAGGGTGCCTCAGAGGCTGCGTGGCGAATTCCATTTCCTCACAGAGTAAGTCACCTTTTGAATGAGGCCATCGTCATACCAGACACGTTATGAGGGAACTGACTGGGGTGTCGGCGCAGTGTTCAGCAGTCATATGGCTCCAATGGTGCACTTGTGGGATAAAATGCTTGAGGCTTTATCGTTCGGATGGTTTCTCGTGATTTGTTTCCACGGTTCTGAACTCGCAGGGACAGGATGTTTTGAATCCATCCTGTCAATGGTTGCTTGTGAGCACTAGTCTAAACTGGCTGGATTTTGCTGGGCTTGCATTGGGGACAGAAAGAACATTGCATTGTAGTAATTAAAACAGAGTTTCTCATTTTTCTGTAAGAAATGGATTATGTCTCTGCAAGTATTATGTACATTGAAGACTTTGAAGACTTTTTCTTCAGTTTAAATGATTAGGAAATTACTGTTTCCTCACTAATTATTATATATGTATGAAATTATAGGTGCTATTTCCTTCGAGAAGTTTGGGAAAATATACATTTTCCATATATTTTTTTCTACTACTTTAAAACGTGCTGAAAGGTTGTGATCCTTTAAACTACTCTGACATTACTTCCCCTCGACCGGCATTGATAGTCGCCACTGAAAAGAAAAATAAATGAAACCTTGTCCACCTGATTTATAATTACTATGCTGACAAGTCCCAGACACACAGAGTACCCAGCAGCCAGTTAAAGAAGCTGGCACTCAGGCAGGCAAAGAAACAGAGACAAAAAAGACAGCCGGTAAAACAGGCAGGTAGACGGAGGCAGGCAGGAAGACAGACTGAGAGACAACCAGGCAGGCAGAGAACCAGGCAGGTAGGCCAACAGACAGAGAGGCAGACAGGTAGGCCAACAGACAGAGAGACAGACAGGTAGGCCAACAGACAGACAGGTAGGTAGGCCAACAGACAGACAGGTAGGCCAACAGACAGAGAGACAGACAGGTTGGCCAACAGACAGAAAACCTTGAGCAGGGTCTATTAGAATGAAATCCCCTTCAGAAGCTCTCCTAGTGCATAGTCTCACAGTGTCATAAATGGAATCTCATGTAGACCTTGATCAAAAGGAGTGCACTAAACAAGGAATAGGGTCCCATTTGGACCATAGACTAAACCGTGATTAACCTCCTGGTTATTTTAAACCTTCCTTTCTGTCGAGACTTTAGTTGCCGTATGTGATGCCAGTATGATGGCCGGCACCTCCTGCTTTGCCAAGCCGATAATAGTTCACACTCCTCTGGTCTACGAAAAACCGCCAGACTCAGCATCTCCCCTTTGTCTTCAAACATTAATGGCATTGCCTGCACAGATACTCCAAGTGGTGGACGAACAGAGGGAAGGAGAGAGGAGAGGGAAAGAGGAAGAAAGAAATGAAGAGGAAGAGAAAGAGAGATAGAGTGATGGAGAGATAGTGTGTGAGTAAGAGAAGGCCAGCTGCTAAGTGTCTATCCAGGAGTTAAAAATGACCTGAAAACTGGTGTCCGATAGCAACGTGTGTGCGTGTGTGTGTGTGCGTGCACACTGCTAAACAGGAGTGGTGTTTGCACTTGTGCCGCTTGAGAACATTTGTGCCACTGTGATAAATGGAAGATTTAGTTGCTGCCAGGCTGATGATTTCCATTGTAATTGATTCCTGTGGAAAAACCCTAATTGAGTGTGTTTATTGAGCTGGTGCCAGGCAATCCACAGATTCACTTAGCCACACATCCCATGTAGGGTTTGTCAGTGTTGAATATACTGCATCGGCTACTACATTCACACGTTGATACCGGAAATGCACCTTTTCTAATTACCTTTCTTGTCTTTTGGGGGACCCAACATTTGGCTAACCCCAACTAGAGCAAATTATCCAGTCAAGTCTATACAATTTCCACTGGTAGAAATGGTATAAAGTAAATTGCAATCCCTGCTTAAAGCAGCCATCACAGATTTTAAAGCATTCTCTAACCCTCTGATTCTGTACAGAGATGAGGGCTGAAGGAAGGAAACCCCTCTGAAACTCATAGACAAATCCATGAATGCGACAAGTGACCTGGTGGTATATTAAATGTTTCTCAAGACTGCATGACATTTGTTGGAACATACTCCACGTACAAACCTTGGAGTCTCCAGCGACAGAAGCCACAGGCTCCCGGCAGTGGCCCTGCGTGGAGGAGTGTGTAGCATCGTTGACCGGGGTGGAGCGGTGCCCCCGTCCGTCGGTGTCTTTCATCTGGCCAATTTAAACAGACGTTTGACCCCAGACATTTGCCTAATGTGTTTTTGTTATGTGGGCTGCTGGCTTCACAAATGTCCCTGCCACAGGGCCCTGACTAGAGACCAGGGGAGGGGGGTTGAGCAGGACTCTGGGGGCGTTCTGAGTGTGTGTGTGTGTGTGTGGGGAGGGAGGGGATTGACTCCGAAGGCTGTGTGTATTAGTGTGAGTGTGTGTGTGAGGCGAGGGGGATTGACTCTGAAGGCTGTGTGTGTGTGTAAGTGTGTGTGTGCGTGGGGGGGATTGACTCTGAAGGCTGTGTGTGTGTGTGTGTGTGACTCTGGAGGCTGTGTGTGTGTGTGACTCTGGAGGCTGTGTGTGTGTGTGTGTGACTCTGGAGGCTGTGTGTGTGTGACTCTGAAGGCTGTGTGTGTGTGTGTGACTCTGGAGGCTGCAGCAGAGGTCACTTAGTGTTAGTGCGTCTCTGACCTCTTTGGTTTTTCTAATAACGGCCCCCGTTGGGACCTAGATTGTGGTGTGGGTGAGCCATAACTCCCCCTAATGGCCCCACCGCTGACCGGGTCCCCTCCCCGAAGGGGAGCTCTCCTGCTCGGGCCTGGTGACCACAGGCCTGGCCTGGGGCGCTGTGTTGCTCAGTGCTCTATCGACCCGGGTCCAAATGGCGAGGCAGCTGTGTGCAGGGGTCCGGGGAGCGACACATGTCTGGACACCCGGGCCGCACAAGTCAGGGGCCACCGGAGACAGTTGGGCCCTGACAAATGTTCCAGTGGATGCTGCCCCTCGCCCCGGCATGCAGACCCAGAGGCCCAGCGCAGGGGAGATGTACTGAGGAACAGGGGATCACATGCTGTAGTGGGGATGGGAGGAGGAAGGCTCTCTCTTTCTCTCTGTCACTTTCATCCAACAATCCAGAAATCTCGGGTTTCTATGTTTTGTGTCGATCTTTAATGTGCGTCTGCAGAAAAGCACTTGGACGTCAGACGGATTAAGAATTGTAACATTCTCTTGTCTGCTCCTCTTGTTTAAAACACGTCCCGAAATCCACGTGTGAATCTTCATTGAGCGAAACATCAGACACACGGCTTACGTGGTTTATCACCAACCCCTCTCGTGCTAAGTATTGATAGCGGTTTAACAGACAAAGTCTAGCAACCTTCAGGAGACTGAGGACTAAAACCTAAGAAGCATACTGCAGAACTCTCAATCTTGGTATTTAGTCAACAGTACTGGCTAGCGGAATGTAGACCAGTGTGGGTTGAATCCATCAATCTGAACTGGGCCGTGTGTAGTGCTCACAGATATCTAATCGTTGAAATCACAACAGACCACCAATGTGTGGTAGCTTTGGTTTTAACCTGAATTTATAAATATATAAATAAGTATATAGTGACTGAAGGCTGTAGTAATGTCTCATGCCATCTCTTTTTGATTAATTAATGTCTCTGAAGTGTGCTTGTTTGGCTTTTGTCTGCCCAGTGGAGAGCAGTGTCCTTGAGGATTCCAGAACCCTCATAGACCTTCCCAGGTGTGTTTCAGGCCTCATAAAGACCACCGGATGTGTGTGTGAGAGTGTGTTTTTTTCTCTGTATGTGTGTGAAGGTGTGTGTTTGGGCATAGTATGTTTCCTTAAAAACCTGAAAATATATGTATCTCTGTGATAAACTATTTTCCCCTCACTTTAATTTGGGACCATTAAACAACGCATATTGTTTACTGAACCATAAATATTTTTATGTTCAAAACCTATTCCTAATAGGTTTTACTTTTCAATAATAGGAACCGTTTAGGCTTAATTGGAAACATTGACTGAGCCTGTATTTGTACCTTATTCCCTGGATATACACTGGCAGTCCTCTTTACTGAGAGACTTTTGGTTTTTGGATAGAACAGTTGTAGCCCTAATTACATCCATACAAATAATATTAGGACTAATATTATTAGTAGTAACTATAGGTCTAATAATAATAAATGTAGGTCTAATATTAATAATTATTACTGCACAGTGGATAAGGTAGACCTAAGGGCACCACTGCTTTAGGAATATGGGTCTATGTGTTTCACATAACCAACACAATAGCATTTTAGATCAAAACCCAACATAGTGTCTTGATTATAGCTTGTGTTCCCGTAAGCCTGTAGATCAGGGGAGGGCAAACATTTTGGCTCGGGGGCTACATCAGGATTTCAAAATTAAATGAAGGGCCACATTTGTTTTTGTAATTTGCTAATATTGTACTTATGTACAGTAGTTCCCATATAAGGTATAAATTGTTTAAATTCTAACTCGGATGTATAAGAATGGGCTGGTGAGTTGTTTTTAAATTCCCGCATTTGGCCCTCGGGCCGTATTTTGCCCACCCCTGCTGTAGAGGAAGCAGAGGCATGCAGCTCCTACCACCGTAGTTTGACATACCGTAGTTTGCCCACCCCTGCTGTAGAGGAAGCAGAGGCATGCAGCTCCTACCACCGTAGTTTGACATACCGTAGTTTGCCCACCCCTGCTGTAGAGGAAGCAGAGGCATGCAGCTCCTACCACCGTAGTTTGACA
>JACXGK010012975.1:0-13587 GCA_016801125.1 Novumbra hubbsi | reverse complement strand
TAAAGGCAATAAATAACACACCAAACTGTAGGCCTTTAGTGACGTTCATAGTGATCTAGTCTGTACTGTAAAAAGAGGCATTGAATCTAAAGGCAATAAATAACACACCAAACTGTAGGCCTTTAGTGACGTTCATAGTGATCTAGTCTGTACTGTAAAAAGAGGCATTGAATCTAAAGGCAATAAATAACACACCAAAGTTTATAGGTGTATAAAAACAGGTTTTATTGATTATTAGCATATCCTGAAAAGTATGATAAAATATTTATAAAATTGTAAATCTTACCTTTAACTTGGGAATACATTTTCAAGGGAAAACAAATGTAACAGAGAGATATATAACATTTACAATGCCTTGAAAAGTATTACTGATCCTGATGCTCAAAATGATGTTAAATTGGGAAATGTGGTTTAGGATTATAGTTGTAAGTATGATGGTGACAGCTTAATGGTTATGGAAATGCCTCTCATCAACATTGTTTGGGCATGTGGTTAAAATTGAAGGAAGAATTGATAGAGCAAAATACAGCAATAATATTCATTCCAGAAAACCCTTTCTTTTCAAAACGAAAAATAAATGTACACATACCTGTTGTTTATTCGTGTAGTCTAAACCGGTCATGCACATCAATGTGTGTTTGCATTGCCAGGGAACTTCATATTTTCAAAACACCTTAATACTTTGATGCAACACATTGAGTTGAATTCCATCTGAGAATATTGGTTTTAAAACATAACACACCCATCTATGATCAATAATGGCATTTTTGTGGAAAAGCCAGTCAGACTGGGGAATTTTAAAGCCAGACCATCAGTTTCTTTGTATTTGTGTGTGTGTGTGTTTTTGTGTGGGCTAAAACCACATTGTATTAGAGAGAAAGATCTCCAGCAGTGTCATTACAATGATCCACGACAGAATTAAAGTTATCGCCACAATTTTTTTTGCTGTATTCCTGGCGAGCTTCTGGGGTGTGTTTGTGTGAGTGGAGTGCCAACAAACCCAAGGCATATATTTATTCAAAGCCGTTGCTTTATATGAATGTCCCTAGCTTTCTCGAGCATCGAGTTGTTTTGGGTGTATGCCCATGTGTAGGTTTTATGCTGGGTCCGATGCTTGAGTGTGGCTCTCTATATGTGCTTATTAGCTTACTAGTTGCAAAGCACTCCTATTGGTTACAGCAGGTATGGTCCCAGTCCAATGTATCAGTTTGAATTAGTGATGGATGTTATGTGCCGAGGCTTAAGGTTACATGCGTGGTAGAAGCCTGAATGTCACCCTGCTCATGACATCCCCCAACAGAATGGTATCATTATAGCAGAAGTGTGTCTGTGTTTCTGTCTGTCTGTATGGTTTCATGTTTTATTAAACTGTTGAAGACCTGCTTCTTCAACAGTCCCCACTACACAAAAGGCATGTACTATGACATATATCTTGACTGACTAGCATGTCATAAAACCTCCTTTTAACAGCTGTCTAAATATTAACTTGTTAACAATCTTACACCATTTACCAACATCAAACCTTATTAAAATGTATTCAAATGCACTCCATTGACACTTCAAGCAAGGTATTTGTAGAAATTGTATAGCAAAGTTTATTTGGAAAGTGAACTGTAGTGAAAATTGAGATTAGAGACTGGCTTGGTTAAGCTTTTTTACCGTCTCCTATTAAAACACCAGCTTACCAAAGTTTGCAACTACAAGTTTTAAAGTTACGTGTATTTCTAGACGTTGATATTAAATTTAATATTTAATAATTTCTATAACTCTTTTTGTTACAAAAATAATATCAAAGATATGATAAAAAATCAAACGGCTATGATAGAATGGGTCTAGACTACAATTTTGAGAATTTAGGTTATTTAGTTGTTGGCCTTCAGCAAACAGAACAACAGTCAAGATGGAAGAGCAGAGGAAGGATGGACGTGGTCTACAAAGGAGATGAGAAGGTCTTCCAGAAGCAGGCCGGCAGCACTGTTTATTCTGTTGAAGCGTTCAGGGCCTTGCCAACCCTACCAAGTTTCTGGTGCTGTTGAAGCGTTCAGGGCCTTGCCAACCCTACCAAGTTTCTGGTGCTGTTGAAGCGTTCAGGGCCTTGCCAACCCTACCAAGTTTCTGGTGCTGTTGAAGCGTTCAGGGCCTTGCCAACCCTACCAAGTTTCTGGTGCTGTTGAAGCGTTCAGGGCCTTGCCAACCCTACCAAGTTTCTGGTGCTGTTGCAGATTTGCTGTAGCTATTCACTCACATCTGGTTAATGAAGGCAGGTTACTTGGGGCTATAAAACGAATTCAATTGCAAAATAAAAATTTTCGTTTTTACCCCTGAAATCAGGTACAATGCCCCCTGAGGAAGCTGGAGTCACATTTTCAGGGTGTGCCCCTTTTGAATCCCCTGATTTGTAAATACGTTTTTTCAATTCCACTTGTAGATGCTATTCTATTCCATTACATTGTTGCAATGTTTGAGCAGGAACATTTTATTGGATTACGTTGTCCTAACATCCACTGTAATTTCATATAATGTCATTGGAGAGATGGGACTCTGTGAGACTATGAGCTGGTGTGTTTAGCCTCTGATATCTGGTCATGACAAGAGACTGTAGATCCATCTGTTCTCTTTTGCTCGCTGATGTGAAGACTAAAGTGCATTTGTTTTTTAATCAGATGACCGATCAGCTTTTAAATTGCTCTTGTTCCTTTAATGAATTAAAGTATTTAAAAAGAAACTAGGTAGATACATTGCTTCTATGAAGTGTGTGTATGCGTGTGTTTGCGTGTGTAAGATCTTGAGATCTTGTTTTGGAAGGGTAGAGAAAACGTCCTTCCTTGCAGTTGAGTGAGTTATTTCCAATCCCATTACTACTCTAGATAAAAGCCTGTTGTGGTCAAGACATTGGGGGACAACACACTGATGCCTTCCAAATAGCACCCTGTGAGTTGTGTTTTAACCTTATGAACCTAATAGGGGAGCGTAAGGTATGAGACAGGGTCTAGGATCAATAGAGCAGAACAAAAAAATGTTTTACATCAGGGAGACTATTTAAAAGATGTGGTGTTTTATAAGTCAGGGAAATCACACTCAGCACATTTCTACTGAAAGTAATTTTCCCATTCTGCCCAAAGAATCCCTTTTTGTGTTTTATGGGCCATTAGAGGGCTAGTGGTATTCATTGTTTGCTCACACACTGGATATTGTATCTAATGGTGCAGAAGAGTGTCAAACTAGATGTATTGTGTATGGATCGCTCGATTGTATCTCTGGGTTTGGCACCAGAGCCAGTAGTAGTGGGAATGTATACATAACTTTGATTCCTTTTATTTAAGTACCTCGTCTAAATACAGTTGTTTGAAACTCCAGTACATTGGACAAAGACAGCTACCAGTCATTCAGGCCAGGTAGTACTGAGGCTTGGTCTAAGGGTTCAAATGTCCTCTTAAGGTTGAACAAGATTACAGGAACATTTGAGAGAGCATTCCTTGGAGTCTGACCCTTGTCCTCCATCACATAATCAAATGCAACGTAAACAACTGGGACAGACTGGCCCTGGTCTCCCGTCACAATAATACAGCAGTGTACTGCTAACGACAGAGATGAGGGCAGAGACACATTAGCTCCATCCAAAGGTAACCCCGGACAGGAAGTTACTCCACCCACAGAGTTTACTCCCATTGTACCCTAACCTACTGCCACCCCACTGAGAGGGCAGAGTATAGCCCACAGAGTTCACTTCCATTGTACCCTAACCTACTGCCACCCCAATGAGAGGGCCGAGTATAGCCCACAGAGTTCACTCCTATTGTACCCTAACCTACTGCCACCCCACTGAGAGGGCAGAGTATAGCCCCCAGAGTTCACTCCCATTGTACCCTAACCTACTGCTACCCCACTGAGAGGGCAGAGTATAGCCCACAGAGTTCACTCCCATTGTACCCTAACCTACTGCCACCCCACTGAGAGGGCAGAGTATAGCCCCCAGAGTTCACTCCCATTGCATGCGGACGGCAAGCAGGAACAAGAGCAGGGGTTATTTGCATCACGCTACATTTTACAAGACCTATTGAAGAGTCGCAATGCTAAATTGCTATTTCTTTGTGTGAGCTTGCAGATATCTATAGCTTAAAGGCGACACCTTCCGAGGTAGCATGCGCCACATTTTCAATCCAGCCTCCCTGAAGGTTTGCAAGTGTGAAGACCGTTGTGTCGGAACTGTATCAAGTTTCTGTGCTGTGTGCACGCGTATCGCTTGATTTACCCTGGATCGAAGTGCACAATTCTGCGTAATACATCTTGAACATGCTAATTCATGTGAATTTAGAGGCTATGGAAGTTATTATGTGAAGTTAAGATAAGTCTAGTGACTCCTCCCTGAATGGCATTGGAGAGAGGACATCTCACTGAAGATGTAAGGCCTCCAGGCCAAGACAGCAAGGGGGACTTGTTAATCCAGTGTTTTGCGGTTCAATTCCACACCCATTGGGCCAGAATACACTAAGGCATAGAACGTGCTAAAGAGATGAGTCTTAAGTAGACACTTAAAGGTTGGGACGGTGTCTTCATCTCCCACCTTAATCGGCAGCTCATTCCACAGAAGTGGAGCCCTATAGGAGAAGGCCTGTCTCCGGCTTCTATGCACAGTAAGTAGGCCTGCATCTTGTGGCCCTAGGTATGCATAGGGAGCAAATGGCCAGGGTCTAGGCTAACGCAAAGGTCCTTCTCTGGTTGCCATTGTCTCTTGTGATGCTGTGGTGATGGAGCTGCTGTGGCCGGTGTGTGTGTGTGTGCGGCTGATTTCAGGGGTTGGACACAACTCCTGGCTGTATGCAGTCCTGCTGCAGTGCACTGCTGCCCTCAGCAGGAGCTGTATGTCAATGCATTAGAACAATCAACATCTGTTGCATGTCTACTACTATTGTAATGACATACTCTGCGCAAATCCTACACACTCCTAATCTACAGTACTGTACCGCACACGTCACACCACTAGTGTAGTTACAATACTAGAATTGTTACTGTAATACCAGGTTTAGTAGGGACATATGCTATAGCTTATAAAAGTATTTTGGATTCTTACCATATTCACTCAGCTTTGTACTAGCAACCAGAATTACAGGGAAAGCATGTTCAGCTGTATTTCTAGGTGCACCAGGCACTCTCATACTTAATTAGTTTAGCTCACAAACTACATAGGTTGAGTATTGTGAAAGTGTGAAAATTAGCAACATGGAACAGTTAAGCTTAAGGTAATGTAATGGATATATTTGCATTTGAACAATAATAATACAAAATGAGTATGTATATTAGTGAGGAAACAATGGCTTCAATGGATATAATGTCAGCATTTTGGACATGACCTTATGTTCACGACACTAGTCCTCAAAGGCATAATTGTAAGAGAAATTAGGTTTTCTGGTAAATAATTATGGAGGGCATTCGTTGTCTTATTATAACAGTTGCACTGGATGTAATTGGGAATAAAATTGAATGTAAATGTTTTTCATACTTATTTTTAGGGGTGCAAAAGTAAACATAAACCATGGTATGGTGTGTATTGCGGTTTGGTACTTGTCTGTTACAGCCCACGCATTTGTAACGTGTCTCGAGCACTTTAGGTGCTGATACCATAGATAAAACACAGGTTGGCGATGTCATAGAACCCTTATACATCGGAACGGAGCAATTTAGAGCATACCTGGGTCCGATAATAAACCAGCTACAAAAGAAACACATGGAAGAAGTGTCATTTTAGGATTTTATATTGGTCCTATTTGACCTTGACATTGTAATATTAACAACTGGCATGCAGAGCATAATGATTAGAAAGGTTGTACTTTTCATAATGTTAACAAAAATTGTTTTTACCAGCCAAAAAACGTAATTGCTTTTTACTCTTGAAATTTGCTATTAGTAGTATTTAGCATGTCATCTTGGTCTCGTATGCGATTCTCAATCAATATTATAGTAGTGTGCAGTAATAATGGTAGTAATATTAACTGTATGCAGAAATATTAATTCAACAAAGGTATATCCCATTAGAATTAATAAATTCAGTGGTAGGCCTATTTGCCTTTACGTGCAAGGATGATTATTTATTAAGGACTTAATATTATTATAATATATAAATAGATAAAAAAATATATATAAATTCTTAGCTAAAAAATATTACTACTATAGCGGCCAACTAGCTAACAAACATTTAAACGAAATTAACAAGGTGGATAACGTGACACATGTAGCGCGGCAGATCTAACCGATTGAAGTGACACCGCAAGCCAGCTGCTTTCTCTAGCGCGTGCATGAAATAATGTTTTCTACTGGTCAGTGTGGCGTGTAGTCTTTGTAATTTACTCGCCTAAGACAAAATGTACCCGCATTTGGCGAGTGCTAATTTTAGACCCTGGTTCAGAGGCATGAAACACGTTTGCAATTATGTCAGCACAATATCATGGTACAGTATCTACCAATGTCAATGACTATATTTCCTAATTATGTTGCTATATATCCTATTCCAACTAATTTCAAATGAAAACAAGGACATTTCTGTGACCCCAAACTTTTAAATGTTAGTGCATATTGTATAGATATCAATTTTTGTTAAAATAGTAACCTTTTCCAAATGAACAGCGTTTTTTGTTTTTTTTTACCTTTTTCCGCATACTCTACTACCTTCTTGTGCCAGGTCCTGGGAACCCCATGTGAGGATACCTGGCCAGGGGTTCACTCCCTGCCCCACTTCAAACCAGGTGACAAGCAAACACACATACACACTGTACACAAACACAAGCACAGTGAATGTGGCATGTCTAGCTGTATCTCGTGACCAATTACAGAGTAACTGGGGTGAGGCATATACACACACAGACATGGACCTAGTCTAACACCCTGTAGCTATGTCTGTAGTTGGCCAAATACACAGTGTTGTCATGCTGTTTATCCCAATAGACTATACTTCAGCATACGAGATCAATGTCTGATCTATTCATGACAACAGGCACCCAAACTACACACAATTTTTAATAAGATATTGATGTCTGATCTTGTGTGGAACCCAAGATTCCTCGCCTTAATTAGTGTCTTTCAAAGCTACCTGTCACCAACATAAGCTGAAGCATCAGGGGATAGAGTCCTTTTATTTTCTCCTTTATTTAAATGAATGTCAAAGTTTTAGAATGATCTATTCTAAGCAGTAGATTCTTCTCAATATAACCGTCCGTCAGCCCTTCAATGACCATTATCATTTATCATGTTGTGTTGTGGAAAGGCTTTTTGAAGATAGCTGTTAACACTGCAAATGTAGGTATTCTACCCAGCACCAGAGAGCACTGTTGTCTCATGTTTTGCCCTGTATCTATCCTACTGTGAGTTTGTCAACATAACCGTTTGGATTGACTTTCTGAATTGTAAGCAGTCGGCTGACATGAAATCAAAGATTGTACACACATCCTGTTTGTGATTCTTAGAGTTACTTGCAATAATTCACGGCCCTGTTTACTCCACTGGTTTATTTTCACCTTGGTGTTTGCGGCACAAAGTTAGCATGACCTACTTGAGGACCATGGTATTACAGGCACTGGAGAATATTCTTTGCAATGTAAAAAATTTGAGAAAGACGAGTGATATGGAAACAAAATCAACTCTCGCTCAGATAAGCCTCACATCTGACTGAAACTTTGGCTTGTCTTGTCATCTTTCCTTTCCTTCCCACTCCCAAAGCCTATAGCGGTTCACTCTGACTAGAACTGGAACAGTGGCTACTCTGTCTTTACCCAACCCTGGGTTGGCTGTCTATTTCCATTTTTGTCTTTTCCACGAGGTTGGCACCTACTGCATTATATTCTGTCTCTTTACCCCCCCATTACAGACAGGTTTACCGTGTACAGTTCTAAGAAGCTCAGACAAGCATGGAATAAGTAAGTGTACCATTTGTTTTTGTTAAGTGTTGTGCAGTTGTTTGTGTGTGCATGGGTCCTTGTTCTACTAGATTTACGTGGACCAGAAATCCGTTTGACTGTTTGGTGACATTTCACCAATCCTATAAGAAACAATATTTTACTCTTGGGAATGAAGTTTAAGGTAAAAATTCAAGTTTGGGTTAAGGTCAGGGGTTAAGGTTATGTGTTTGTGGTTAGGTCAAGGGAAAATAGAATGAGGTCAGTATACCACACTATCCAAGGTTAGTGTCATCAATGCAGCCAGCAGGCACAGATTGAGCAAAAAGGCACAGTGGGCATAGCCTGTTGAAGGCAAACCGAATGTGTCTGTAGAACCCATCCTACGGCTGGGGGGACAGGCAGACATCGTTGGCTTGATTGTCGGCCAAAAGTACACAGAATGTCTCACAGTTTTACGGTGGCTCAATATAGAATCCTCCTTCAGCCCTTTAGCTCTACAGTGATAATCCCTTGCCCATATTTGAAGTTTCCATTAAACCTTTTGTTTTTATATTTTTGCTATTGTATACATTATGAAATGAAATGAGTTTATTTCTGTGTACGTCTACCAGTACATTGTCTCTCATAAGATGACGGCAGCTCCGTTGTGATCCCCATTCAGAATGGGCATGCCAGCTCTCTAGTTCAGTGTCTGTCTGACTTCTCCAAGCCCACCCCTTCTGCAGACCACAGATAGTCCATGAGGAAATAGATATGTGAAGGAAGCAACTGGGCGGAATGTTAACAATCACTGCTTTTATCCCCTCCTATTATTGTATGCTTAGACCCAACGAAGCTGATATGAACGCATGCTGTTAATCCCGTTTTCTTTTCTTCACCTGGCAATACAATCTACTCCCTTACCCACCTCTCTGCAACTCTGGCTTGAATGGTTATGGTAGTTTTGTCCTTCTGTAGTTCACTGGCATTGCATGCAAATAACATGTTAGGGACAGAGCACATGGTGTGCTGGCGTGCCTTGGTTAAACGTTTTTGGAAGTACTTGTGTTCTTTTGTAGTGGGTATTGCTACCCGTGTGTTTACATTCAATGTATGTACAGTGCGGACTGTATATCCCATAAATGAATGTGCTAGCACTTTATTATTAGCCAACGGTCTTTGAAAGTAGCTTGACTGACGGTGAATTTACTTGCCAGGCATAGCTTGTCAGTGTGTTGACCTGTTCTGCTCTCACATATCTCTTGTGCAATAAAACCCCCCTCCACAATTACTCACACATGCTGAAAGGAATGAAACACTCCTGGACAGATGTTGGGACTTGTGGGATTGTATGTTTTGAGACAGCCACAAAGACTTTCCAAAATAACTTATGGTTGCTAGCCATGGGTGGCGTTGCCTGGCGTTCTTTTTAACTATGTGGTAGGTAAAGGACAACAACAGGAGCATAGTGGTAGGTGAAGGACAACAATAGGAGCATAGTGGTGGGTGAAGGACAACAATAGGAGCATAGTGGTGGGTGAAGGACAACAATAGGAGCATAGTGGTGGGTGATGGACAACAATAGGAGCATAGTGGTGGGTGAAGGACAACAATAGGAGCATAGTGGTGGGTGATGGACAACAATAGGAGCATAGTGGTGGGTGAAGGACAACAATAGGAGCATAGTGGTGGGTGTAGGACAACAATAGGAGCATAGTGGTGAGTGAAATACAACAATAGGAGCATAGTGGTGGGTGAAGGACCACAATAGGAGCATATTGGTGGGTAATGGACAACTGTAGGAGCATAGTGGTGGGTGAAGGACAACAGTAGGAGCTTAGTGGTGGGTAAAGGATAACTGTAGGAGCAGGTGTTACTGCATGTAGTCACACACACATACTGCCTCATGCCCCGGCTGCGGTTTCTTCATAGAAAAACATTGAAAGGTGTCTTACACCCCATTGATGGAATGTGAATCCTGTGAATAAAAAAAAAAAACAGACATAAATCTCGGAGGATGTTTGTTGGATCAAAGGAGAAATTGATCTCAAATGTATGCTGGTTTACTCGTAGTGTACTGCCCTAGGGGAACTTCATGATCAGGCCAGCTGAAAATATTAGCCGGCAGGAATGCACATCCATAGAATGTCAACAACATCTGTCCTTGTATAATCAGGTGTTTTTAACCCCAGTGATATTTGTTTTTTTCTGGGATTTTTGGATATGTTACAGGTACAGCCCGGCCAAGTTAGCAGTGTGTTATGAGATATGGCAGTATAAATTCAATAAATTGACAGCAAGAAGGTTTTCCAAAAGAAAAGTTTACAAGACACAATTGTTATCTAAAAAAAAAAAAAAAAATCTAATATTGTCAATGACTATTTTTAATTAGCTATATTTCCTATGCAAAAACATTTAATGTCTGTTTTCATACACGAAAACAAGGACATATCTGAGTGATATATACACTACTTTTGAACAGGCAATACCAGTCAAAAATGTGGACACACCTACACTTTTAAGGGTATAAATTACATTTAATATTGTAAATTCCTTAAAGTTGCTACCCTGCTAAATCACTCCAAATATTGTATTTCAAGGTTTTTATGTTTTTACTATGTTCTAAAATATATATTAAAACATATAAAGAACATTTTTTACATTAAAAGAGTGCACTGTATATAGCCGGGAGCACATGTACTCTCATTTTTAGGTGAATCTTTTTCAGAAGAGGTCCAAAATATGTTACCACTGTGGGAGTAGGCTTCAAAGTTCATAGCATTCGGTCTGTCTATGATCAGAGCTCTGAGGACTCTCTGTCTCACCCTCTTCCTCTCTCTGACTCTCTTTTTCTCACACACACATATGCACACAGCTCAGTAGCTCTGGTGAAGGGTGGGTAGAATAACATCATGATTATTTAATGGACTGCAGGCCTAATTATTGGCTGCACTTGGGTTGTTTTTCCACTCAGCATTGGATGGTAGGGGGGTTCAGGAGTTTAGACTCTCCCTGTACACACACAACAAGCATGGGGCAGGTTGATGAAAGACATTACATCAAAGTACAGATCGTATATCATATACTGCAACTGTAGGAGCAATTGAAAAGTGTGATGCTTTAGAAGTTGTATTACCAACTTCTGTTAAATATCACTGTCCTGGTCACAAAAGCGATTTAATTATCATGAAAAGAGAAACGGTTTGACAAACGTTCTTTTTATGACCAGGGTCTTTCCACACGACCGTGCTGTGTTCAAGATGTCAACAAATGCTACAAAATCTTTCTGGCACGCATACAAGCGAGAAAATCTTGGTGATGGGAGCTTGTGCACAATGCATGTGGCCTCTCTTTTTGTTATACACACTGTGCAATGTGGGCTGTGTCTTTTTTTATTATTTGCCTTTGGTGATGTGGATACTAACTCTACATGTATGTCCTACTATCCTGCAGGCTGGGCTATGTGGACCATGCTGAGGAATTAGCTTCTAGGTTTCTCCAGTGCTTCCCAAAAAAGCGTCTATCTGCCCAGGCTGCACTCCACCACGAGTACTTCAGCCACCTGCCTCCACGGCTCTGGGAGATCTCAGACAGTATGTATACCTTTACTAAGCTGGATCAGTCCCTGTAAACCCCACGTTGCAAAGATCACAAATGAAGATGAAATCCTTAAATAACCATTACATTAATTCAATAAATAAAAAAAATATTTTTCATTAATTTACTGAATTAATAATTATTACCACAGCATTTTTCGTACTCTAAAAGTCCTGCCAATCTGGAAGAACATTGAGCTCTGTGTGCAGTATGTGTGTGTCTCTTATTCCTCAGGGGTTATTTGGAAGTGTTATGTGGATCTCTGTGTCACTTATTAAATATTGTTGCGTTTTTCTATGAATCTTCAGTAAAGACTAGCTAAAGCCTTCTTTTGGCCGATAGAAAAATTATAAGCTCTTGGAAAATTCCTCAGGAAGAGTTATGATTTTTTTTTTGTTTCAGTTGATTTCCAGAACAATAAATCACTTTGTGCTCGCCAAGATCGGCTGCAGATGCGGACATGCTCCACTGATATGCCAAACAAAGGCACGAAGGGGAAATGATGCACTCATCGTCTCCAGTTGTGCCTGTTTCTTAACACAAGCTGCGTTAATGTCCTGCTTCTGCAAAAACACTGTGGGCTGGTGCTGTCCCTGGTTTTGAGGCAATTGCTGGGTTAATTTTCAACTGGAGGGCCACAATTCTAGAAGATTAATTTAATTGCTTTGTTTTGGTAATGTATTAGGCACATTTAAAATAACACTGTACATGAATAAGTACGTAGACTATAGGTGTATTTCTCTATTAATACATGGGTGCGAGCCGTGAACTGTGGCAGGTTTTATGGACACCTGCTCCCTTTGTGGATTTCCAGTCTGTTAACAAGAATTCTTGTTTACAGACTGTTTTATTTAAAGTTTATTTGGATGGACGAACAGAAATGTGGCCAGTAACATGCCATCCAGTTGTTTAGTATTATAGGTATTATATCAATACCAGTTATGCTATGTTGATCTGGTCAACTATGTTATATTAAGTTTGAAGCTAACATCAAGGCACCAAGGCATGGTACAAGAGCTTGAGGGATGAAGTGATTACATACAAAGTAATTATTGTCTGTGTTTCTACTTAAATCTACAATTGTGCTAGCTCAAATCCTGACATTCTACTGTAAATAAGAACATTACATTCTACCTATTCACCCCACTCATTATCAGTGACAAAGCCCGAAGCCTGTTTGGATAGCTCAAGCTGCATTTGTAACTCCCAACAGAGACAACCCACCCACAGGGTGGTAATTTTTGTGTGGATCATTTCATGTTTAATTCCCCAGATTAGAATTGATTGAGCTCTATTAATCCTGTTATCAGCAAGCCACAGCAGGTTGTTCTGTTAGAAAAAGCAGGAGTTCTGTCGCGGTCACTAGTCTTTGCAAGATGGTGGCTCTCTTGGTGTAGTTACACACAGAAACATGCACACATTGAAATGCAAGCTGAAATACACAAATAGACAAACACACACACACCCAAACACATAGATGCATACACTCACACTAACACAAAGAGGTGCTTAAGGCATTTGATCAGGGAACAATAGAGTCCAATTAAAACAGTTATATAAATGAATTCCTTAGAGGGTGTACACTGCAGCAGCGAGGACAGTCAAAGAAAGGAGGATGAACATTTGTTCACATTTTCACTAACCTAGAATATGACGATTGTAGAGGAGAAATGTATATACAAGTTGATAAATAAAAGTAAATTAGTAGGCTGGATGTTTACCTAAAGATATATGGCACACACGCTTAAACACACTCACACAATCACAAAATTCTTTAACCAACTTCTGCAATTCTCTGAATGTGATTGTTGGATAATATGTTCCCTCTCAAACATCCTCCTTTCCTATGCTGGATGTTTTTTTTTTCTTCATCAAAAATTTATGAAGAAGTTAATGCTGTTTCTGATAGAAATGTGTTAGCACACAGTGCATCATAGAAAGGTGTTAGCACACAATGCATCATAGAAAGGTGTTAGCACACAATGCATCATAGAAAGGTGTTAGCACACAATACATCATAGAAAGGTGTTAGCACACAGTGCATCATAGAAAGGTGTTAGCACACAATGCATCATAGAAAGGTGTTAGCACACAGTGCATCATAGAAAGGTGTTAGCACACA
>JACXGK010012974.1:0-13541 GCA_016801125.1 Novumbra hubbsi | reverse complement strand
AACAGGGCCAGTGAAGCTGAATTTAGAGAGAGCAAGCCAGGCTGGGGTGTTAAAATGTTAATTAGTACATTCCAGAGTAGGGCCATGAGTCAAGAGATCAAGGGGGAAATAGGGGGACCTGGTTTATTGTCTGTTGGCTTATCACACTGACCCTGATGGGGACAGGGAACACAGGAGGGGAGGTGTGAACACAATTTAGTTGATATCTCCGGGCAGACTTCCTGGCACCAGCACCCCCCCTTCAACTGTCCTCTTCGTCTACCTCCGATGTCACCAGATGGCCCCACGATCAGAGATGGGGTCTGCATGAAAAGGACACGCCCACCCAGGAAGCCCACTCGACAGATTACATCCAATGATTGAGGGGTGGGAGGGGCTGAATATAAACTGTGTCCAGGTGAAAGTAATTCAGATCTTTTCTACTGTACTGTGGGGAACGATCTCCAGATAGCTGTCTGTAATAAAGGTGTTTAGTTTGGAAAGACTTGAACCGCGTGGACATTCTCTGATTCGGACGCGGGGGAAGCAGATTTTTAACTCAACAGCATGCAAATACATGTAAAAATGCATCGACACTTTTACTATGACATTTAAAATACGTTATAGCGAATCACTGAGGTGTCGGCAAGTGAAGACGAACTCAAGCCGACTGCCCTTGTAAAAGGTATCGCCCTTGCCATAGGCGTTCGCTCTCTTGCCAGAGAATCATATCCCACGTGAGCTTGCGGTTCCTCTATGACATGGGGCAGGATTATGTGAGGGTGGAAACAGCCGGCTTCTGTCTACTTATCATCCCCTCATCTCCAGCACCACGCAGGGCGGAACAGCATCACAGAGGAAATAGTTAGAGATTGATAAATAAGTGACGTTTGCTTGGCAGTTAACCTAGCAGTTTGACAAAAAAAAGTCCAAGAAACCCATTTGAAATCGTCTTCTTTAGAACATAGCAACAACATTTAATTTTGTTTCTGTCTGCCAAGATGTTTAAATATGCCCTGGAAGGAATAGGCCAATGGAGGTGCACCAACCCATCTCAGTCTATGAAGCTAACCCACAACACAGTCTGGGCAGCTCGCCATGCAACATGATCACCATCAACCAGGATATTTCTGACAATGTTTTCCCAGAGAATATTTCACATGTTTTCAAGGCACAACAATTCGTGCTGCATGAGAAGATTACCCGGGCCCTTCCATCGCTGATTCAACAGTAGGGCCCACACAAATGGATTAGTACTCTGTAATCCCAGGAAATCAGAACAATATCATTATTTGATTTCCTCAATTTATTTTGTGTTTCAACCCCTGGCCATGGTCCAAGAGCTGTGAAAAGCTTCCCGTCCACCCCGTCCTTATTTCAAAACCACAGACCCGAGCAAAACATGCTATGAAAACACAAGGCTAGGAAACGCCACTATTTCGGGCAGACAAAGAGACCTGGGAAACCTGGTTTCTGCACTGATGTTCAACTCTCACAGCCAATAATTAAATAAATAATGAATAATGAACGGACTGATAAACATTCGTTTTGGTGCATTTTTGCAGAGGCCAATAGCAAAATGTGTCACTGGCGCCCTTTGAGGTAAAGGCCATGTGACAGCTGTATGCGCCATAAATAGCTAATAAAGAATATGACAATGAAGTCCACGAAAAAGGGAAAGGAATCAAATTTCACCGCTGTATTACCTACGGTCACCGAGTCACATGCTAATTGGTGGAGAAGAGGGCCGTCCTCACCCAGTGGGAGGCGGCATCCCAAACGGTCCATATTATCGGTTTCAGTGGTACTGGAGTGAGCACAGCATGCCTCTTGACAGTACACGCACAGCTTATTCAACAAGTCGTCAGACCCTTCTGGGAATTGAACTCTGTGTGTTCGTCCATGGCTGCCACTGAAATGTGTGCTGTTAGGGTTACCGTAGAACAGTGTTCTTTGGGCCCTGTTCGTAATCTCGTATGTGCTACGAACGGCAAAACTCGTACTAGTGCGAGAATAGGAAAACACTGATACAGTTAAGACCAACAATTCAGGCTTCATGCAACTGAAATGCTGTCTATTATGGGTATATGAAAATGAAGTGCTAGAATGAATCGTTACAAAAAATAACACTGTGGTTTAAAATGCGTGCACTTCATTTTAAAATGTCCTTTCTTTATGGCTTTATGAAAACAATATTAAATTATAAATAGAAACTGACATTGTATGTACTTTTCCTCAAGCGCAAATTATTTGTGGTGTAGAGAGACGAATGCCAGGGCTGTTGTATTCTGATTTGTTTCTAGGCTTTGTTGGTGACGACCTGACAAGCATGTCGTCATACGTCAGGGCTTTGGATAGCAGCCATTCAAGCAGCCATAGTAAAACAAACGGAGTAAGAAAAGAGAGCCCGGTGGTTGGAAGCACATTAAAGGGAGACATTTTGTCCAAAGGGAGATATGTGACAGAATAAAAGACAGGTCAGGTTGCCACAGAGGAGCCTTTGATATGCAAAGACTGAGCCTTTTCAAACCAACGTCCTGACAGCATATCATTGTTCCACAAAACAAAGTCAGAGTCTGGATTTATGAAAAACAAAATTCCATTGATTTCAAATGTTGCCACGATGGTTAGACTTTATCATATTAACCCCATCCTTGTACCAAATGTGTCTTGTAGCATACCAGTATAACATAAGCCATCCTTGTTATAACCTGGTAGATTATATCAGTCCGATACAAACAGGAAGTCAGTCTGTTTAGTGCATCGTCGTCACGCTCACTTGATTGACAACCTCTGTTAACTTGCAGGCACCTGATCTGCCTGAGATGATCGCTACAGTGCGATACACCTGAGATATGCCAGGGGACAGTGCTACCCTCACACCTAGAGATGCCAGGGGACAGTGCTACCCTCACACCTAGAGATGCCAGGGGACAGTGCTACCCTCACACCTAGAGATGCCAGGGGACAGTGCTACCCTCACACCTAGAGATGCCAGGGGACAGTGCTACCCTCACACCTAGATATGCCAGGGGACAGTGCTACCCTCACACCTAGAGATGCCAGGGGACAGTGCTACCCTCACACCTAGAGATGCCAGGGGACAGTGCTACCCTCACACCTAGAGAGGCCAGGGGACAGTGTTACCCCTCACTTCTAGAGATGCCAGGGGACAGTGTTACCCCTCACTTCTAGAGATGCCAGGGGACAGTGCTACCCTCACTTCTAGAGATGCCAGGGGACAGTGCTACCCTCACTTCTAGAGATGCCAGGGGACAGTGCTACCCTCACACCTGGAGAGGCCAGGGGACAGTGCTACCCTCACTTCTAGAGATGCCAGGGGACAGTGTTACCCCTCACTTCTAGAGATGCCAGGGGACAGTGCTACCCTCACACCTAGAGAGGCCAGGGGACAGTGTTACCCCTCACTTCTAGAGATGCCAGGGGACAGTGCTACCCTCACACCTGGAGAGGCCAGGGGACAGTGCTACCCTCACTTCTAGAGATGCCAGGGGACAGTGCTGCCCCTCACACCTGGAGATATGTGCTTAATACGCCACATGGTGCTCAGGGTCAAACCTCATCCACTAGCACTGTTAAGGCTTGAATGTAGGATGTGGTGGTCAGCTTGGCACTATGAAAGCTTGGTGACAACTAACGCCACTGTATTCGATGTCAATATACATGTGTGTGTGTTGAAAGGAGAGAATGGCCACGCAGAGATGTGTGACAGAACTGGCAGACCGCCAGCGGCAGACAACCCCAGAGCACATGCACTGAAACACTTCTTTCCTCACTGCTGTGGAATCATATGAATGTATGTTTCACTGGAAGTGAAATGCACCTGGATTACGAGAACAGCAGAAACATCTGTGTCAAGACTCCCTTCACATTTCACTGCTTACATTTGGCATTGGGCACGGGGGGTCTCGTGGAAATGTGATCTGTACTTGGGGGCAATAACACTTACTGCAATTCTTTTAATAAAAGTTGAATTCTCTCCATTGACTTTTGATGGGTACGTGATTAGTGGAAAGAGACCAATATATGAAAAGGCTGAATTTCTTACACTGCCAGGTACAGATTACCATCCCCATGTATTATGTATGGCAATGCATATGAGTAATTTGTGTGATTTACACGTTTGTGTATGCACATTTGTGTGTTTGCGTCTTGTGTGGAGAGGCTGGATGGTAGGGTACGCTTGGGTGTTCACATGTGTGGCGTGGCGTGGAGTGTCACTGCTGCAATCTTCTTCATTATACCTGTCACAAAAGAACCGGTCATCCGAATGTCTTACTCCTGCATTGAGTTACAGCCAGTTGACCTCCAGAGGTCTGATGACACTACTAAACACACACTTACCACCAACAACATAGCCTGGAATGATCCGATCTGAGACAGCTGACGCCAAGAGAAATAATATGGTACCAGCGACTGAGTGCCGAGACTCCCTTCGGGTCATTCTGCATTCAACACTCGCTCCAATATTCATATCTGAATACATTTTGAGCTGAGCATATTGCCAGAGGCTAAGAAATGACTGACACCATGCCCGAAAATAACACCCATTCAACATGCACAGCTAAAATGTGCATCTCTCCCATCTTTCCATTCCCCCTCTCACGTCGCGGTGGTGTCACAATAATACGCTTGAGTCACGGTTGTCCACGCCTTCACACAGGCTGTCAGACGGATGATTCCATTCATGACTATAGCAACACGGTCCAGCAGTTCGCTAAATTGCGGCAGGACGTTCGTGCGAACATCAGAGTGGGACAAATGACATTGTTTTGACAATATATAGCTAGCATTAAGCCTACACCGTTACTTGTTCGCAAAAGCAAAATGTGTGGCAACCGTGATGTCACCAGCAACACTACTAAAAGAAACTTTATCACCCTAAGATGTTTTGAAACATAACTTTATCACCCTAAGATGTTTTGAAACATAACTTTATCACCCTAAGATGTTTTGAAACATAACTTTATCACCCTAAGATGTTTTGAAACATAACTTTATCACCCTAAGATGTTTTGAAACATAACTTTATCAAGTGTGGTACAGCACCTTGCCAGAGACTACCAGAAAAAGTTGAAAACACTATTATGGTGTTAAACTAATTGTATTTAGTGCAGAATTAGATCAGTTCTTTGGGAAGTTCGACAGAATCATTGCATGACACTCAAATTTGTACATAAAACATATGAACATTGGAATATATTGTCTTATTATCGAATGTAATTTTGCCTGACGGTTTCATACGTCACACCTAACAGCACAGTCAGCTGCCTAAACATTTGCAATGTGTGGCTTTCTGGTTAAAATGCCACATGAACATTTTTATAAAATGTAAACATCAAAAAGTCAATAGGTCATTTGAAACTATAAAGAAATAGGTTACTTTGCATTAAACCATTCAAATTTATAGGACACCTCTGGAGTTTTGGTGGTTGGTCTTTTACATACTGAAACTTACACACAAACCCTTAAAAAAAACACACCTGACTTAAAGTGTTCCAGAGTACTTGTGTTTTAAAACCTTTTGTGTACATCACTTACATGGTGGTTTGAATTTAAAAACCCTCAAAACACCACTGCCTTGTTATTATTAGCTGTTAGCATACATTTCACAGATGAAAATAACAATTAAGACAAAAGTATGTTGAGACTCATAGCCTTTCGCATCAAACCAAGTTCAACACATTCTCACATAAAGTAAATGTTTAACTTACATTACACTGAATTATGCACGTACATGTTTATATAGCAGGTCCCAGAGCTCAGGTTGGGGAATATAACTTTTTATGGCTTCATTGCACAATCATAGTGTTTCGAATCTTCAGAAAGCAACATCTAATAGTCCACTCATACAAATGTACAGGTAATGAGACCAGTTACAACACGTGCCAACCACACAGTTAACTCCTAGACAAAAAAGGGCTAACAAACGGATAGTTCCCACAAACCAAACGTGGGTGGCCACACGAACACAGTGACGGAGGAGTCTGGACTTACATTCTGCTTGCCCACAATGTTGTCGAAGGGCAGCTCGGGACTCCAAGAGCCCTCGTTGAAGGAGGCGCTGCTGGCGCGTCGGTCCGTGCATGTCGCCTCCTTCATGATGTCCTCCGGCAGCGTGAGCAGGCCGTCCTCCGGCTGCCGGATCAGGTACGTCTCGATGTTGTGCCGCCGCAGGAATTCGTTGCGGTCCTTGCCGTGGCCCTCCTCCACCTCGTAGTCGCCGTTCAGGCAGTCCAGGGACGCCTTGGAAATGTGGATTCGCCTAAGGGGAAACACTGACGGTCACACTTCATTTACAGAGTTAGGCATGGCTTTTATTCTGGGCTGCTCGAACTGAAATCACTGGACAATGTGTTCACACGCATCTGCCGGCAAGGGTTATGGTTGGGATGAGAGTGAAAGGAATGGTTAAAGCGATGGCCAGAATTCACGTGTCTTTGATCAAGTGCGTAAACATGATGTTGGCAGTTTGAACACAAAATAAGTGGCGTGCTAACATTTTCCTTGGAACCACTGAAAACTATTGTTTTTTGTGTTAAATATGGACATCGATAATCAACTGGTTATCAATAATAATTCTCAGACAAAAGTTTTTATGCTGCTATATTATTGTGCCGGGGGAGCAGGGCTAGTTCTCCTCCATAACTCTATGTTCTCCTCCTTAACTCTAAGGAGTGCACTCTTTAACAACTCTCCTTGTCTCCTGTTGCAGTTCAACTTAGAAGGACGTGAAGTCTCGGCCTACACCTGTGGAGTACCAGGCCCAGAAGTCCCGAGCCCTCCTGGTTTTGCTGTAGAACAAGCAGATACCTGACGATTCCATCTGCCACTTTGCTGACCCCCCATCCCAACCTAGACTGATCCTGTCCTGCCAATCTGAGCATGCTTATCACCTAGATCAGGCATTTTAGACTCTGGACACAGCTCATGTGAATTTATTAATTATTAGCAGTATTCTTAAACATCACCCTGATTGATTGATTGATAATAAGATGTCAAGCACTTTTACCGTTTTTCTTACTTTTTGTAAAACTGGGTTGGTGTATCCATTGTCAAAGAAAATGCTTCCTAGTCCTGTCTACTCCGTGGGTCCTGCAAAACGTCCCAAACTGTGAACTCTATCTGACCCTTTTCATCTATTGATGATGACCTCTACTGTAAGGCGAATACTGTGGACCCCATCTGACCCTTCTTAACTGTTGGTGATGACGACCACACTAATTCCAATACTGTGGACCCCATCTGACCCTTCTTAGCCATTGATGATGACTACTACCCAAAGTCGGAGGTAGGCAAATGCAATACTAGAAATATTTGTTTTCTTTCTGTTAGTTAATTGCATGCATCTGGGGTTGTCTGACCCCTTCCAATGAAATCTCATAGCTACGGAGTGAAACAATACATTCTGGTAGTATGATGTATATTCTATCCACACGTAATCATAATTTCCACTGCCGCATATTATGCAATTCAATTTCATTTAGTGCAGAGGAATGTGTGGTTTCATAGCCTCCCGATGTCATAAACTCCAACAGCTGATTCAACATCGGTAGGGATTTAACTGAGCTGAGGAATAAAACGTCACAAAATGATTCATGGCCCGAGTTCGAAACCCCACGTGATCCAAAGTCAACCGCATGCAATGGCCCTGTAAACCAATCAGGTTAAAAGTATTTCGAAATGGTTATTGGGGCACAAGGATTTCAGCAATACTGTGGGATGCTTATTTGTTGATGGACATTTTCAGAAGCTGGGATTATTGCACATAGTCGGGATCCCCCCCCCCCCAGGACAGCCAAAGGGATGTACCGTACAGAGTGTTCACAGGAACACATGACCCCGGCCCGTCTTCACTGACGTAGAATTGACTTTGTGTCATTGGTCCAACGGGCATGTTTGAGCGCTCTAGAGCCAACATACACAGCGTGTACAGTAGTGATCATGGGACGGAGCACTGGCTCACCCAGGGACATACACAGCGTGTACAGTAGTGATCATGGGACGGAGCACTGGCTCACCCAGGGACATACACAGCGTGTACAGTAGTGATCATGGGACGGAGCACTGGCTCACCCAGGGACATACACAGCGTGTACAGTAGTGATGATGTGACGGAGAACTGGCTCACCCAGGGACATACACAGCGTTTACAGCAGTGATCATGTGACGGAGCACCGGCTCACCCAGGGACATACACAGCGTTTACAGTAGTGATCATGTGACGGAGCACCGGCTCACCCAGGGACATACACAGCGTGTACAGTAGTGATGATGTGACGGAGCACTGGCTCACCCAGGGATCCCCCCAGACTCCAGCTTGTTGGCGATGTCCACGTCCCACGACCACACGTCAAACTGCCACTTGCGTAGTCCCAGCACCCCGCACAGAACCGAGCCCGAGTGGATCCCGATCCGCATGTCGATATCGTGCTTGGTGTGTGATCTTACATATCTACACGTGGGAAGAGTCAATGGGAAATGCATTTGTGGTCCGTCTTAACCGTGCAACGCTATTAGGTGTTGTCTGGCTATATTCTGATCATAGTTTTTGCAAAGAGAAAAATATTTTATTTGCCACATCAATCACTGCTACTTAAAACCAATAATGGTAGAACATTTTCAAATGAACAATATCAGCCTCGGGATCATTCTAATTCAAAGAAAAGGAATAGATTGGTTGATTTCCTAACATTTTGCATTGTTCTCACGTACTTGTTCGTTTTATGCTTTCTTTAACTGCGTTTACACACAAACACTGCGTTTGTTTCACATTTCCACTATAGCTTTTATAGAGTAACAATGTGGAAATCCAAACCCATTCACACACAATTCCTCATTCCATTTGATGACATGCTTTAAAGGAACGTTGAATAATTGGCGCAGACAGTTGCACATCGAGATGTAGCCCAGGTGTTTAAATTCAATAGCTTTCACACATCACCCTGACACAGACACTGTTGAATTCGCTCAGTGGGGGACCGACGGAGAGGTGTGGCTGCTGAGAGTTAGAAAAAATGTTTGATCCACCTCCCAACTGGCGTTCTCTCTACACGGCGCTGCTTATGAACACATTAGCTCTGGTCAAAACAAGTGCATTGTGTAGGGAGTAGGGTGCTGTATGGGATTCAGGCGAGAAAGCACTGCAGCTGACAATGTGACACTTAACCATGTCAACACATTTGCACTGAGGCAGCCATAAAGGGGCTTTCAGCCAAAGGGTTCGTAGCGGGGGACCTGCATTCTACTCTCAGAAAGGACTATTGGCTGGTTCGTTCTAATGGTCTACTTCCCTACATTACCCTTTGTCAAACCCAGGTCTGTAGAACGGCTCCAGACCGGGGCCAAATCCCTCATGAAAAGGTCTTAGTGGTTTCAATAAGTGTTCCTCAATCCACTGAATGCATTTAAGTCACTTCAAACCGATGGGTCTAAACCCTTCAGATTGAAATTTGATTTAATGGATTTTTTGTGGGATATTTGAGATGATGGCTTTATTCTAAAGTATTCTAAATGGAAATAATTTTTCAGAAAGATTTTCAGACACCATAGATGGTCCTACAGTGCATGAATGAGCCTAGACCATGTTATTAACACCTTTAAACAATAACATGTTGGTACCTGGCACAAGATACTAAGTTGAACGAACATAATTCAAGACGCTGAACTCTCCCTCTACAACACACACACACACACAAACGTGCATGCACACGAGTTTACACACACGTCCCTCTTTATAATTCCTCACTGTCTCTTATCACATCCTCTTGCAGGAAAACGGGCAATGTCATACTAGAGGACAAAGTATTTAACCAAGTATTTAACAGTAAACTACCCTTGATCCTTAAGAGCAAATACCGTGGCCATCATTAGCCATTAAAGAGTTAAACATAGATGCTGTGGACTTTCTGATAATCACTGTTATCACGGCATTAACCGGGCCTTTTTACAGCACGCAGAAAAACCTCCCTGTTTCAGATGACCAAAAACAGCCTCAAGTTAACCAGAAACAGTAATCCGGTGAAACCTGACACCCTTTTACCTGATGGTCTTGATCATACTGAGGCCCATCTCCACACAGCAATGGGCGTGGTCCTGTCGAGGCTCAGGCAGACCGGACACACAGTAGTAGCAGTCACCCAAGATCTTAATCCTCAAACAGTGGTGCTCCTGGAAAAGAGGGTGTGTTTGTTTTGTGGTGGTGGTGGGGGGGGGGGAGGGGTCATATAAAAAATGACAGTGGACAAGTTAAAACACAATCCAATGGGACACGTTTTTCCAAGGATGATCACGGATTCACACACGTTGTGTATTGTTCTCGTGAATGCATCGGTTGCCAGCGTCGAGCACACACGTTGTTGTGTCCTGTACCGGACATGAACGGACCACAGTCGTGACTGAGCGAAGGTTCAATGACCATATGCGCCTTAGAACCAATGATAACAAACCACGTTTCCACATTGAAAACAAACCAATCGCCTAGAAAAACAGCTGTTGGTGGTCCATGGTGTGGCCCACGGCAGAGAAAAATCTGATTCGGAGGATAAATAAGACGTGATTAATACACCTAACAACGTTCCTTCACGTCAGGGGCGCGAAACCACAGTCTGGCCTGGCTTGAGTAAAAAAGGAACAAAAGCTACAAAAAAAAACGTTCATAGCGTGATATCGGATTAATATGTGCATGCGTGATGACAGATTAATGACTGCATGCATCGTCCACTTGAGCCAGCCGCACATCCTCAGCTCCATACACAGACCAGGCTAGATTTGCTCAGGCAAGATTAAATAGAGAAGAGTAGGTAAACAAGAGTAGATGTATATTATCAGTGGATCTGATAATGTTATGGAACCAAGAGCAAAAGCCCGAGGCATAGGGCTCACCGTCACCTAAATTCCACAGAGGAAAACCAAGCATAGTGTCCCAGGAATCCACGTGTCTGCATCCAAATGCCAAGTACTATCTATTCAATCGGGGCTACTTTCTGCCACAGATTCACACACATTTTTATTAGACTCATTGGAAATCATATGTTGAGAATATGTTTTTGATTGATCACAAACAATATTACAACAGTAGCACGTCAGACTAACATACTTCATTTGAGCATTTATAAAGGATAAGAAAAAATATGAATATATAAAAGTAACATAACAATTTCAAAACAAATCATTACTTGCTTTACTAATCATTACTTTATTGTGTGACCTAAAGTGGGATATTTCTATGGTATTAATTCTTTATTAATGTTTTGTGTGTATTTTATAATTGTTTAACATTCCACCGGTAGCTGATACTTCATTAACACATATCAATAGTTAAACAAAAGGCACACAAGACAGGATGGTGTGAAACAACTTGCAATTACTATTTGCAATGTGAATTCTTATCTAACGTGGTCAAACACGCAAACTTGTCAATTCCACAATTAATCACGAATCATCAATCAATAAATAGATTCTGTACATAAAATGCATGTTTTTTATGGACCCCAGAAACAATAGTTGTGGCTTCTGGCAGCAGCCAATTGGGAATAGCAGTAGTTCTAGTGTGTAAAGATAGATTATTTAGACATGCTAGAATTGGGTGGAACTTTGACTTCTTTGTGGGTGTGAGGGAATAAACAGTTAGGGAGCAGGAGCTTTGGATAAGAGTTAAGAGAGCGTTAAAAGTACACCCTGGAATGTTGTGTTTTTTATGAATATTTGGTATTGTATATTTCAACAAAATTGCAACCATATTCGTTTAAAAAAACGTTATTTAAAGAAACAACATTGAAACATGCAATTTCCTTACACAACAAAGTTAGTACAGCTCCACCTTAACCTAAAATGTAAATTAGAACTAAAATTAGAACAATCTGATTACTATCTGTGTATTTGTTTATAAACCCCCCCCCAAATGTCAGTTTCAATCCCATAAAGTCAAATTTATTTGAAATTAGCCATGCTAATGCTAACGCATTAAATAAACTCACATGGGCGAGACGGTCAAAGCGTGCAAAGAGCTCATTCAACATCCGCACCAGCTCTTGGGCGGATAGCGTCGTGGAGAGGTTAGTGAACCCTTTAACGTCTGCAAAGAGAATGCTGCATAAAATGTTGATTAGTGAAATTAATGTCAACATTACACATCTAAAGTTCATTAAATAAGAAAAGGTAAACTTTGTACAGATGCTTTAACATTTAATCCAGATCAACGGTCTCATGTTTAATTCTGCTCCCCAGATTTGATACCCGCTCCCTTGGAAAGGAAACGTGAGTGTCCGTCATCATGTGGAATGTTTTTTCTTCATAATTTGTCATTTATGAACATATTACAGTGATTATCTTATAACATGAAGCAACCAAGTAACCATATGGAAGTAGGGTAACTGTCAATGTCTCTATTTTAATTGTATTTGCAATTACCTCCTACCTGGTTTACAACATCTCTATTCCTAACTGTTATTCATGTGTACCTAGCACAGCTTCACAATTTTCAGTTCTCCAAAATATAGCAATATAATCTTTTTCTGCATGCAAATGCTAAATAACAACATCATATAACTGTGAGTGATAACATACATAACAGCATTTAGCGTGAATGTATATTTAGAAGAATTTATATTCACAGACTAACTGGCTTTCTTACTAGACATTCACTTGTCATCACCGTTCCTGATAACAGTCATGGGAAACACATTCACAAGAACCAACCAGGGCTGTTGGATCCCTAATGGCAGTGTTAGTCTGTCCAAAAATAGAACACTCACTCCCCCCATAGTGTACTACTGGGGATATAAATTGTGCACCTCCCAGGAAAACAGCGCGATTTGGGACCCATTCTAATGTTCCAGACAAGTTATGAAAATCCTCAATGTCTCCAGTAATGAGAGTGTGTCTAGAAATACTTACAGCTTGTCAAAGCATGTCCCTATCCCAAATAGCACACTGTTCTCTATGGGATTTGGTCCACATGAAGGCAATAAAGAGGGAATAGGGTGTAATTCGGCATGCACATTCCACTGATGTTGCCAAGCCCCAACTGACACCAAATTTCTGCAGCCTCACCTGACGTTCTCATAGCGATGGATGTAGATTCTGTGAAACTGATGCTGGAGGTGCTCGTCGTCCACATTTGTCATGTCGTTGATCATCTCCAACACCACAAACCGGGGCAGAACCGACAACACCAGCCGTTCCTGTAAAACCCATGGGCATTCTGATCAATTAGTCTTTCTCTAATAACCATTGAACCATTGAACCATTAAACATATTACTATATTACACCCATACTACTAGCCTAATCATTGACCCCAGTCAGTAAATATATTACTATATTACACCCATACTACTAGCCCAGGGGTGGGCAAACTACGGCCCGGGGGCCAAATGCGGCCCGCGAGGCTGTCCCATCCGGCCCACGGAATGTAATAAAATTATTTTGGGGGGAATTAAAAAAACAACTCCCCAGCCCATTCTTATAGATCTGAGTCAGAATTTTACCTATTTACACCTTATATGGGATCTACTGTACATATGTAATGTATGTTTTAACT